>JAWPHD010008684.1:0-112410 GCA_037043455.1 Cyrtodaria siliqua | reverse complement strand
ATTGATTCCCTGGTACTGATCATGTCAGTCCCACTGCGCAGATTTTCCCTGAATTCGGCCATATTCTCCGACTGCGGTAGAGGCGACATGCCACGCCACTGATGACCACCTCATGCTCCCGTTCAGCCGCACTGTTATTGAAGAGATCAGACTTGGGATTTAAGACTGGGACCCGGGCTCGCAGTAGGCGTTCCTCCACCATCTTTCCTCCACTGGTCATGGTTCCCATCAAGTTTGGCTACAGACCTGAAATTGGACTAAAGTGTTGACACAATGTTATGGCCTTCTTTAGTAATATTGACTTGCTAACAATTGTTTATATTATCCTTTCAATTAAATGCCCACAACATGCCTTATGCTTTGCTCATGCAAATGTTTTGATTGGATTATCAATATTTGTCCAATTAAAAAAATATCACTGTTCTTGTCACTGCATGGTTATTTTCAATATTTAAGATTTTAACTTGGAAGAAAAAAGTCAATAATCAAAACCGTTGTTTGTAGTTATTTCTGATATGTTTGAGAAGAAAAAGTAATAAAAGCAAGTAAGTTTTAGTACTTTATTGTGTCCATTTCATTGCCAATTAGCCTGAAATTGAGATTTTATGGCCACCAACACTAAGAAAGGTTGTATGGTACATGTCGGGCTAATTTTCCATTTAGATTGAGATGAAGTATTGCAAAATTGCATGGCCAGTATCCCACCTCTAGACTGGTTCTCTAAGCCTCTGGTTCTCTGAGCCACCCCTGAGTGGATCTCCAGTGGGATTCGAACACACAGCTGTGAGAGGGTGAAAAAGATTTAGATCATGCAGCTTCTTTAATATTCCGGCCATGAAGGCTTGATGGTTAACAATGACTCCAGAAAAATGATTAAAAACAAGGAGTGTTTACAAAACAAATGGACTAGATCGACATGATATACTTATTTTTGGGAGTTATATGCATGGACATGTGGTAATACAAGGAGGGTCCCAAAGGGGGGTTGTGTTCACGTGGATCACGTAAAATAAAAACAAGGATCGACGTCTTCACGTGAAAATAGCAGAACTTTCACATTCACGTTAAATGTGGATGAGCAGACGTGAAGCGCTATAGGCTCGAGCTTCTCTAGTACAATGTGTGGGTTTGCAACAACAACAAAAAACACCAAAACAAAACCACACACAATCACACACAAAACTTGAGCCGTCAGATGTATTCTGAGGCTTTCAAATTGACAACAGCATTCTGGCATCTCATTGTGGTATATAAAGTTATGACAAAAAGAGAACATTTTCACATACCTGGGAGGAGGAGGGACACTAAAAAAGACTGAAAAGGACTAAAAATTCACGTTTCACGTCATCATATCACTGCGATCATCGTTTTACCAAGACAAAAATCACGGATCACGTTGATATAATTTTCACGCAATCACGCAAAAATACTTGTTTGTTTCACGTGTCACGTTATTTAAAAACACCCCGATCACGTTTTCACGCAAAACCTCTTTGGGACCCTCAAGTAAAGGTTTTGTCAATTGCAGAAACCAGATCGAGTTGGACACTGGGTGGTGTTTAACAGCAGAGTCTTTGAGAACTCTTTGCCGTAGACTGCATCGTATACAGGACCCATAAGAAGCACCACAGATTGTGAAGCACTCCAAGCAGGACACCTGCACACATTAGCTGACAAGTGGAGCATGGAGTTTCATCTGCAAAAAATGCAGCACCCTCAGCGTAACAAGATCCACGCAACCCCACCAGATTCAATATAGACTAAAAGGCCATGTCCTAGAGCTACAAGAGCAGCACCAAATATATAGGTGTCGACATCCAGTCAAATCTTTCTTGGAAGAACCACATTGAATGGGTCACCAAGAAAGCCAACAGCATGTTGGGCTTCCCGGACGAAATCTGACGTCCAACAACGAGCAGACAACGACGAATGTCTACATCAGTATGGTTACGTCCGAACCTTTACTGTTGTGCTACAGTATGGAGTCCCCACCACAAAGGTCAGATACGGAAAGCAAGCTACTCGTTATACCACCCAAAATCAGCATAAAAAACAACAACAAATATTTTACTTTATTTGTCTTGTCACGGATTTAAAATCTAGTTTCCGATAAAGGCACAGATTAAGATTCTACTATTCGTAAATTAGTTGCATAGATCAAAGGCTTCCGATATTATATTAGAAGTCGCACAAACCATCAGTTCCAGCGTTTCAGTACAGCCTACTCGTACAGGTCATGATGTTTGTAAATTACACCTCAGTAAATTTACGAAAAACGTACAGTCAGTTAGTTTGAGGTCCCTGTTAGTACTCGCTTTTACCTATCAAAATAAGAAATGCTTTAATTGTTTAATAATTAGAATTTACCTCTTGGTCTCTGGAAAGCAGGTTCACATCAACATAACTCAAACCAGTTTATCAGAACTCACCTGCGAACGTGCCAAAACATGCCCTGCCAAGAGGGTCGTTCAAAATTAACTTCTCACTTTAGGACCGGTATGTGTGAGATATTGTGCATAAATTACAGCTGTTAAATTCATAAAAATATAATAATAATCTATAATGAGTTTCTGAACGAAGAGAAGATTTAGGCGTACTTCATCACGGATTTTAAATCTACTGTCCAACCATCAATTGTTAATTACCTACACTACCTACTTTGACAGTGTCGTGCTGTTTATCAACGTAGGTCTACACAAACAAGGATTTTGTACAATAAGTACTTATTGTACAAATTAACTTGGAGAGGCAGTCCTATACGACGCCAGAATAAAGGGCAGGTTGCGAATGTAAAGAAAATCACATGCACAAATCAAAGTGTTCAAAACTTGCAAAATCCAACTGACAAAATACGGATTCGTAGCTTTCTGGGTCTCCAGATTTAGTCCAAAAATCTCCGAATTTTTAATTTAAAGAGGACACAATGCAGATCTTGAAATACGGATTCGTAAGCTTTCCTCCGAATTTTTAATTTAAAGGGACACACGGCAATCTTGAAGTGTTTGTGAAATGGGTGTTGTTATGTTATGTCTATCAGTCTTAACGGGTTGTTAATGTTGGACCTATAAATAACTAAGAACGAACACCCGGTGTTTACCTAATAATTTGTAATTACGATGTTATTCATTGTAATGTAAATAGGGAACTGACCAGCAACAGTCAGTGTTCCAAACGGTAATCAGCCAACTTGATCCAGCAGTATTTATATTCATAAGAACTCGAGAACGAGTTCAAAAACCGCCAATGTCCAGGATAATAAATACTAGAATTATGCCTTTGGATTAAACGAAAACATTCTATAGTTTGTCTTGTCAACACTCTAGCCTCCTTCATTTTGCGTCCGATTTTTACCAAACTTGGTCAGATGAGTTCGAAAAACACCAGCTTTGCATAATTAACACCGGAGTTATGACCCTCTCTTTAATGTGAAAAAGAAGCAATATTTTACATTGTCTAGCGCACTCACTTTGCATCTGATCTTTTACCAACGTAGCCGAGTATTCTAGTATTCAATGGAAGCTCGAACGAGTTCGAACAACCAACAATATCGGATAATATTACATCAGAGATATGGCCCCTTGATTAATGAACAATATTATAGTTTGCATTGTCAACACTCTAGGCAACTTAAATTTATATACATCTGATATTTACCAATACTTGTCCAGAGCCTCAAAGGGAATGTAACGAGGACAGCCAAACAATCTTATTATTGAGAGTTCTGAAAGAACTTGAGACCAAGGCTGACTAAAGAAATATCAAAATCGGATGATAAAGCAAAGAAGATATGATCGTTCGAAGGTTCTGTAAAACGGGATATGAAAGCCGTCATTTTTAGAGCGATGACATAACAGATTCTAAATGGCCAACATATGAATATTGATAAACTATGAAAAATGTACTCACTTTGATAGGGGTCAAAAATTTAAAATAACTGTATGAAGAATATGGGATAACTAAGGCAATCAATGCTTTATATGAACCAGTTAAGAGTTTGAATTCATTTGCAAGTGATTTGCTATGCTTTAAATGATATTTAGTCAATATTCCATATATGGTCTAAGGAACTAGTCTATGGTCATAGTTTTCACAATAGGCGCGGCTCCCATATCCATTTATAGAGAACAACCTTCAAATGGTCGTATCTTTTTTGTTTTATCATCCGATTTTGATCATTCTTTCATCTTTTTTGCCTTTTTTTTTTCAGATCTCGCAATAAAAGAGCTATTTGGCTGTGTCGCTACATTCCCTCTATACCAATGAAAGCTCGGACGAGTTTAAAAACACACATTGTCGGCAGATAAACTCCTGAGTTATAGACCTTGATTTAATGAAAAAATGCTATAGTTAGCATTGTCAACACTCTAGCGCCTTCATTGTGCCATCGGATCTTTACCAAACTTTACCAGATTGTTGATATCATTATAATAAAAGCTCTGAGAGTTCGAAAAACAGATCTGATCTATAATATCGGGGTATGGCCCTTGATTTAGTTAAAATCCACGCTTTACAGTAAATATCTAGCGCCTTCATTTTCCATCTGATCTTTTCAAAACTTGGCCAGAGAGTTCATTTCAATGAAAGCTCTGACATGTTCAAAAACAGTCAGATTGGGCCAGTAATACGAGAGTTATGGCCCTTGATTTTCTTAATTTGTGATAGTTTTCCCTCGTTAACACGATATGGCCTCCTTTTTTCATCTGATCTTTACTAATCTTGGCCATATTATTTAATATCAATGAAGGTCCGACAAGTTCAACAGCCAGCCATAATCAGACAAGTAAACACCAGAGTAACATCCATCCCGGGGGCCACAGTTAAAACAGTTGTACATAGAGTATAAATAACCCTCTTTAAAAAAATCTTCTTTATTGAAACTGCATGAGCTAGAGATCTAATACTTTGCATGTACCATAACCTTAAGGTCTTTTATCAAGTTTGTTCAAAATGAGACCATGGGGTTAAATTTGGTCCAAACGCAGGCGTCACATGTTTTACATATATAGGTCTTATATAGGGAAAATCTGAAATATGTTTTTCCTCTGAAAACTACAATTATAGACTTACTGAGCATGATCAGACGGATACAACCAGCCAGCCACCATCAGACCATTTACTCTCCCCTTGGGAGAAAGCGCCCACTGGGTCATATCTTGGAAACCGTTGAGATCCCCACCCTATAACAAACAAAATTTACAGCTTACTAGGCTTCCACAATGTAAGTAAGTAAATATTTTATTATAATGACATGTGGCAATAATATACAATACAATCATAGTACAGAAGGAAATAAATAGCACCCGGCCCAATGGGCCTATAAGAGTCACCTATAGTTACAGTTTATAATGTTGCACTATATGTATAATTAAATGAATGAACTGAAATGACATAATTAAGGCGGCGTGGGAATTTGCGATGTTGCGCCATCGACTGCCGCGTGATCCCATTCTGTTATGCAATTATAAGCTTGTTTGTCCTTTGCTAAGATAATCATGAAAAATTCAATGCCATTTTGGCCCTCTTGTTTAGAGCATTGAAGCTTTGGTTTTCACTTGAATTCTGCCAAATGTGTATAGTCAGTAGAGTGATACTGGACCCCATGGGCCTCTTGTTTTGTTTTGCATGGATTCATTTCTCATTTTATAATAAAGACTGAAAAGAAAATCCATTGGAAGCAACAAACACAAATAGAGAGAGAGAAAAAAAATATATAGGCAACACATCTTAACCCTTACAAAACGTTTATTTATGCTAGTTCGGGACATTTGTTTAAAATTATTAAACTGGGAATTCGGGGTAAAATGTTTAAAATTAAAAATTCTATATACCAATCTGTCGAATCAAGAAATAAGAATGGTAATGTGTTCAGTAACGAGTATATTGTATGCCAGGGTTTAGACAATGAAGTAATAAGAGACTTATTACTTCACTGGTTTAGACAATGTTTGTCTCATTTCTTCAATGTTCTCAATGTTTATAAATGATTGAAGAAACATTTATGAATAATGGTTTTACCTTTTTAAGTATTTCTTAAAATACTTGTCCATTTTTTTGCAATAATATTATGTAGAATTCAGTGCAACAAAACAGTTTGAATTCAGAATACTGTGATTATATTGTCACATTATCATAAGTACTATAAGACGTCCAAACACACATCTTGCTCGCACGAGTTCTTCACTAAACCAATATTACATGCCGCCCTACACTTTAACCAAAAAACACCTTTTAACGAAAAGAATTTGCAAATACTGTAACTTAAGTGAAGTGGAAGATGAATTCAATTTTTAATAAAATTGTATATTGTATGATGATATCCGGTATGAACTTTTCCAAGCGGCTTCGCTTATCGATACTTTGTTTTATACTTGTCTGCCATCAGTAAAATTGTGTTTCTAATGAAAAATGAAAAACTTCAATTTAAGATATCTTCAATGCTATGTAAAATTAACAGAAGGAGAAGTACCATATTAATCTAAGTATTTTTATTTTGATGTTTCAAGTTATTATATTTTAACATATTGTCAAACTACATGTATATAATGTTTGATTTTCTTAAGAATGAGTGTTATCTAGATTTTAAAGACCCAAAATAACACACAATCGGCATTTTATTGAACCTGCTTTAACAAAACAGTTAGTTGCAAATCCTTAAAAATAGAAATAATATAACTTGCATCTCGATTAGACATAGTCGAATTAAATTGTCTTAAGCTAATGCTAACTGTTCTTTATGCATGTTTTACATGTTTTATGTTTTAGCTGTTTTTTAATATACATGCATTGACTTGTATAAAATTAATGTCTCATAGGCCGATATCGGCACAAAATCTCATATATTTTAATATGTTGTACTGAACATTGTGTATGCCATATGATGATTTGTGACACTTTAATAAACTATTTAATCTTCTTCTTCTTCTTATCTTTTAAATTTTCTACATCTAAAAAGAATTGTATGCACTTTTGTCACTACGCAAACATCTAACACTGGGCGGTTCACCTTTTAGTGGATGAGACAAAATTCCTAGGTCTTATTTTTGACCGTAAATTAACGTTTCTACCACACCTTAAATACTTGAAGGCCATACTTGAAGGCCAAATGCCTTAAAGCTCTAACTTACTTAAAGTTGTTGCAAACACTAATTGGGGAGCAGATCGAAACGTCCTCTTGCGACTTTACAGATCTCTTATCAGATCCAAGCTGGGACTACGGCCCAATAGTATATGATCGACTCGCAAGTCGTACTTGCAGATGTTCGATCCTACACATAATCAAGGATTACGGACTCGCCTTAGGAGCCTTTCGTACATCACCAGCGAAAGTCTATATGTTGAAGGCTAATGAACCATCACTGTCTCATAGACGGGACAAATTAGCCCTTCAGTATACCATTAAATTACAATCTAACCCTTCAAATCCAACTTTCTCGATACTGTTTTTTAATCCTAATTATGAAATTCTTTTTGATCGAAACCGCATTTGGTCTTCGTATTAAACCAAAATTAAGAATCACTGAAATCGACCTAAATTTGATTGCCAAGTACAAAGTACCACACATTCCACCGTGGAAACACCAACAATTATTTTTGATCTTTGTAATAATAACAAATCCATTACAGATCCTCCTATCTTTCAAAGCAATTTTAATGAAATTAAATCGAAATACAGTAACTTTCAACATGTAGTAATGTCACAGGGCTAGAAAAATGTGCAGCCAGACCGGGGCTCGAACCCGGGACCTTCGGACTATGGTTCCGATGCTCTAACGACTGAGCTAACCGGCCGGACAATGCAACATCAATCTACCTGTTAGATATCCATAAACCGTGACACACTCCCCATACAGACTGAAATTCATCCTCGGATTTCCATGGGTACATAGAATCATTTGGGCGACAAATGTCACAGGGCTAGAAAAATGTGCAGCCAGACCGGGGCTCGAACCCGGGACTTTCGGCCTACCGTTCTGATGCTCTACCGACTGAGCTAACCGGGCTGGACAATGCAACATCAATCTACCTGTTAGATATCCATAAACCGTGACACATACACAGATTGGTTATAAGATGGAGACAAGAGTAGCTGCAACAGCTGTTGTTCACAAACATAGCTGTAACGAGCCGCCTGCCTGACAAGCCCTCTATCTTCTCAGCTGGAACTTAAGGCAATTGAAGTTTTATTCAGGAATCTGATGATGACCATCTCGTAATCTTTCTGATGTCCTTTTTATCTCTTCAAGCACAGTGTAATATGAAACATGATAATCCGGTTGTGCTTCAAACTTTAGAAAAGTACAATTCTCTTATAGTTGAAAATGTTATTATTTTCTGCTGGACTTCCAAGCATGTAGGAATACGTGGTAATGATAGAGCTGATAGTGTTGCTAAGGCAGCATTAAGCTTACATATATCTAATACCAAATTACCTTATACTGATTTAAAAGTTGTTATCAACACATATATTCGTAATGGCCGCTTGGGACTTGTCGGTGAACAATAAACTCCATTCCATTAAACCGGTACTCGGAGAATGTCGTCCTTCTAGTTGACCCATTCGTCGAGAGGAAAATTGTCCTAGCCAGGGTCAGGATAGGGCATACACGCTGTACTCATTCATATTTATTACAAGGTGAGCAGTTGCTACAGAATGTATATCGTGTTGGACATGTGTAGACTTGATCCTATGCGACAAAGATACTGCACAGTTAATACTTTGAAAGAGTTATTTGATACTATAGATTTTAGTCTTGTTTTAGATTTCTTAAATAAATCAGACTTTATAAATCAATATAATATTTTCCTATATATATTACTTGTTTACAAAGCCCGTTGGCGGGCATTTGTTGATTTACATATATAATATAGGCCTACATAGTTTATATTGCTACCATATCATCCCTTATTTGTAGATAGTTTTAATCTTTATATGTTTACATTAATTTTTAATTACTAATTCCTTCATTCATGATTCATCGGTTTTTTGCGGCACAAATATGACCTATTTATGTGTCGACGTGCGTAAAACACCATTCATTCATTCTTATCTTAAACTAAGGCGCCATAATTTCATCGCTCAGAGTTTAATTAAACATACTAGTCCGTGGTCCCTCACATAGCAGGGCTCCATGATAGCTACCCTATAGCCGCACTGACAAGCCACGCTGACACAACCGACAGATCAACACTTTATCTCATACAGAGACCCTAGCCGCAACTGACAAGCCACGCTGACACAACCGACAGAGTCGAAAGCTAAATCAACACGTTGTCTCATACAGAGACCCAAGCTACACTCCCATATCCGACGGACCAATACTGACTGTCCAACAGTCTAACAACACAATATTTCTATCTAAAACGGATCTGGATTTATTGTCTGATCACCAATGTATGGCCAGTGTAGATATTCAGATCTACTCCGCTTTTGTTAAATGATAATAAACTTGTAATTAAAATGGATCAAGATTCAACTTTACTCTGCTAAATGTTGAAAGTTATAGGCGATAGAGAAACATGTATAATACAGTTTTATAAGATAACTTTGGCCTTGGTGTTTTAGTAAACATGATATTGTTAGTATTGTTATTATCTAATAACAATATCATAAAGGCCATAGTGTTACATATTAGGATACCTGTGTACTGTATTTACATCTGGTAGTTTCTTTCAGATGCTCAGGCAACAATTGCAGACCAATTTAATACTAATAAATTTAATTAAAGTAGCTATCCCGCCAACAACATGAACATTTCAAAACAACTGTAAACCGTTTCTACGCTTACTGACCTTAAAGTATAATTATATGTAACTTACAAATGTTACAAATCTGAACTCTAAAACTATAATATAACCACCTCGATCGGCCGGGCAAAAACCGCCATATCATGGTTCGAATTATGAGTTACCAATTCTAAATTCTTTTTACGCATACTCGGTTGCAGTTATTTTAGGTACACCTTACTAAATAAAGACTTTTAATCTGCATATATGCATTATTTTATAACCTCAACACATAGGTCTACAGAGTTTGAAAGAACGATTTTATGTTGTAAATTTTACTTGTTGTTGGCGGGAGAGTGACTTTATATTGGGTTTTAAAACGCACCAAAACAAAAAGAAATGAACATATAATAATATATATGCACCGTCTCACTTGCAGAACTACAGAGTTGCTGCAAATTAGCATAGATCTACATACTCTGTACCTGTATATCCATGAAATTATGTTTCAACACTCCATGTTTCCATGGAACCACGATCATTGTTTTCTACCAATACGCAAGTAAGTCCTGAAACAATACAGGTTCATTAAGAATATGTAAACGGGAGTATTTTTGGAATCCCAGCCAGTCTACTTTATACAAAGATCACGCTCTGTCTGCCTGTCATACACAAAACAATACTTTTGTAACAACCCTCTGTACTCAATTAAATAATCATGTGACTACCACGTGATTTGATGGTCACGTGTATACACAGTGAAATCAAAATGGCAGATGAACCGATAGAACAAGATGAAGTGATACAAGATAAAGACGAAAATAATACTGAAGAGGATGATTTTTTAAGTTTTCAAGATGGACAGGTATTGCTTTTCATGTTTCCGTTATCCATAACAAACTGCCAAATAGAAAACCGAAGTATATAAAGGAAATTAATACCATTTGTTGATGTCATCCTCCATTCCTCGTGCATATCGTTATGGAATACAATACCTGAACACATACGACAGCAGACTCCCTTTCTGCTTTTAAAACTCTTATTACAAAGCAATCCGTTATTCCACCCTAACTACCTATTTTCTATTTTTCTGTAGATTGTCTGTTTTTCATGCATGGATAAGAATCAAATGCCTGCTGTAACCTGAAATATGATTTGTTTATATTAAAACAAAATCAAAGAAAACGCAACCTGTGAGAAGTGTTGGCATGAAATGGAGGACGCCGAACATTATTTTATGCAATGTCCGTTTTATTTAAATGACCGACTTCGTTTTTTTCATGCTACCCGTCCACTGCACCCACTTAGCGTTTGTGTATTTTTATTTGGAAAATATAGTTATATAGATAAAGATAATAGCACTATTTTTAATCATGTTCAACTATACATTTAAAGATACTAAACAATTTGATAACGACTAGACATTATACACACTATTATGACAACCGATCACAACTACGGCATCATCATTCATTCCTTTTTGTTTAATCTTTCCTAGAACTTTATTCTATTTACGTCTCTCCTTTTTTTTTCTTTTGTTCATCGAAAAATGTATTTGAATATTTTACGTTAATTATATTGCCATCTTAATTATTAACTGTTAATTACAATATTGTTGGGACGGGCCTTTATTAATGTTGGAAGAACTTGTGGCCCAACCCTTTTGCTTGTATATCAGTATTACTATATAGAAGAAATATTGTGTTTTTCTCTGTCATTCCCACGCGGTGACAAAATCCAATATGGCGGCGCCCATTACGCGGCACCTTTGACGATAAGTTACAAGTATTTACACAGATACACATCATGTTTAAATCGAACGGACCAATCTTAATACTGACTTTTATGTTAGTTATTGTCTTGTGCTATAGATGCCTGCACTCCAGACTGCAACATGTCTCACATCGTCCAAGTTTGGAAAAACTTGACTTGTGTTTGCAAGAGGGTACTGAAACCTTCAGAATACAAAATGAAAATATACTTAACACATTTACCTCTTTCTTTTCTGTGCTTAAATATGGAAAAAACAGAAACTTTGATATTTGTAGAAACAACAACTGCTTACTTTACCTATGTATTTTAGTTGTCTCTGTCTCGGGCGACATCCACTCTAACCCTGGCCCAAATAGTTCAATTTGTGGCAATAGTGTTTACCCATGTGGTGTCTGTGAAGCTAATGTCACATGGTCAAGGAACGCAGTGTATTGTGAGACGTGTGGTATATGGTTCCACATTGATTGCCAGGATTTAGGCGATAACACATTCCAAATACTGCAAGGCACGAATGTAAGCTGGCACTGCCTGCACTGTAACTCTGTAAATCAACATACAGTTTCTCTAAATTTCTTCGAAGACTTGATTTTGTCAAATAGGTTCGAACCTATCAGCCCATGTAATTTCAGCTCAATATCAGAGGCTTTAAGTAGCCCAGGAGACCCAATGCACACATCATCCCCAACACACAAACGACATACTATGAAACCTAAACATACTTATCGTTCCATAAAACCTTTAAAGGTCCTAAATGTGAACCTTAACTCTATCGTTGCTCACAGTATTGATCTCAGCAATATGATTGATAGCATAAACCCCGATATAATTATAGGGGTAGAAACCAAGATAGATGCCAGTATTCACCTAGGTGAGATTCTTCCCAGTTCTTATCTTGAAAATGTAGTACGAGTAGATAGGAAGAGGGGGGGTGGTGGAGTAATTATTACAGCAAAGGATGACTACACCTGTAGCGAGGTCCCTGAGCTGCAAACTGACTGCGAGATTGCTTGGATGAAGATGGAGATTACTGGTTGCAAATCCCTCCTAGTCTGTAGTTATTATAAACCACATGAGGGTGATGGTCCAAGTCTAGATCATTTTGCGGAGTCTTTAGAGCGTCTAGGTATGTCAAATTCACACATTCTTATTGCAGGTGACATGAATTTCCCAGGATATGATTGGCCAAATAACTGTATTAAACCACATTGTAACTACCCATCTCTTACTTACAAATTTGTAGACCTCTTGGACGATTTTGGTCTCACACAATTAGTAAATACACCCACTAGAGGAAATAACATCCTTGACCTTGTGATCACAAACCATCCAAACATTATATCATCATGTAGAGTCATACCAGGGGTCAGTGACCACGATGCAGTCCTGACAGAGATTAACATAAATCCAATTAAAAACAAGCAAAATCCCAGAAGGATTCCACTGTACAGAAAAGCCGACTGGGATGGTCTTAAATCACATATGACTGCCGTTGGGGAGAGCCTAAAACATAGCTTTAATAATTCAACTCCAGTAAACCAACTCTGGGAAAATATAACTTCTGAACTCGAAAGAGCCATTGACCGTTTTATTCCACATAAAATTGCAAAATGTAAGGATAGACATCCTTGGATAAATGGTAACATTAAACGTCTAATAAGGAAAAGAGACAAACTCTACTCTAAAACGAGACTCAAACCCTCCCCTGAAGGCACTAGTAAACTCAAGAAGCTCAAGCACCATATACAATCTGTCAGTCGGAAGGCCTACTGGGATTATGTGGAAGATCTTATTACACCTAAAGTAGAAAATACTACACAAGAAAATTTTAACATATCTAAAAGGTTTTGGACCTTCATAAAGCACAAAAATACTGACTCTGTAGGTCTTAAATCCCTAAAGAGAAACGGAGTGTTGATAACTGACCCTGTTGCTAAAGCTGACTTGTTAAATAGCCAGTTCCACTCGGTTTTCTCACAGCAAATTCCTATGAAACTCAGTTCTTATTGCAAATACGTTTCGAGTCTTTTCTCTAAAAATGATAAAGACATGCCCAATATACAGGTTACTGTTAATGGGGTACAAAAACTACTACAAAATCTATCAGTATCAAAAGCCCCAGGCCCAGATAACATAAGCCCGGCAGTTCTAAAGGGTCTCTCAGATGAGCTTGCTCCTATTCTCACCCTTCTTTTCAATACTTCGCTTAGACAGGAAACCCTTCCGGATATCTGGAAAAAAGCAAACGTGACCCCCATCTATAAAAAAGGAGACAAGACTACTCCTTCCAATTACCGTCCTGTTTCACTGACTTGTATTTGTTGTAAGCTCTTAGAGCATATTGTTTGTAGCAACCTTATGCAGCACTTAAATCGTCACAATATATTATATCCCCTCCAGCATGGTTTTCGTGAAAAGAGAAGCTGTGAAAGTCAACTTATTGAATTTGTTCATGATATAGCCTTTAACATGCAAAAAGGCAAACAGACCGATGTAGTAGTGATGGATTTTGCCAAGGCATTCGATAAGGTGGCACATAATAGGCTCCTCTATAAACTCTCATCTTATGGCGTGAAGGGCGCAGCCCTGGGCTGGATTGGTTCTATTCTTAGTGGTCGTTCCCAACGAGTTGTACTTGAAGGAAAATCTTCTTCGTCAGTCCCAGTACTTTCAGGCGTCCCTCAAGGGTCTGTCCTTGGGCCAGCTCTATTTCTGGTCTACATAAACGACCTCCCAGAGTATGTCACTCACAGTACAGTCCGTCTTTTCGCAGATGACACGCTGTTGTACCTATCTATACACACTCAGGGCGATTGCAAAAAACTTCAAGACGATCTACACAGCCTTGAATTATGGGAAGCAGACTGGCAAATGGCTTTTCACCCTGAAAAATGTGAATTGATTCACATCACTACTAAAAGAGCCCCTACACTACATAAGTATTCCCTTCATGGACACACACTCTCATCCGTCCCTCTGATGAAGTATCTTGGTGTTAGCATTAGCCACGACTTAAAGTGGAATAAACACATTAGTTCTGTTTCTTCAAAAGCAAACCAGACTCTAGGTTTTCTGAAACGCAACATCAAAATTGGCTCACAGACTATTAAAGAAAGGGCCTATAGATCCCTTGTTCTCCCCAAATTGGAATATTGTTCCACTGTATGGGACCCTAAGTCCACCACTAAAGACAAGGTAGGTGACTTATCCAATCATAGACTAGTCCACCAACTTGAAATGGTGCAGAGAAGAGCAGCGAGATGGGTCACAAATAGGTATCATAACACATCTAGTGTTACTGACATGTTGCACGATCTGGAGTGGAGATCTCTCGAGCAAAGACGAGCTGACTCTAGACTATGTATGCTTTACAAGATTCGTAATAATTTAGTAGCCATAAATGAGGATGAATACCTCACCAGAGGCTCAGGTAGACG
Source organism: Cyrtodaria siliqua (assembly GCA_037043455.1). Lineage (NCBI taxonomy): Eukaryota > Metazoa > Mollusca > Bivalvia > Adapedonta > Hiatellidae > Cyrtodaria > Cyrtodaria siliqua. Next base: position 97,480 of record JAWPHD010008684.1, on the reverse strand, counting down.
CCAACACCAGTATCATCAGCTAAGGGCTGACAAGGACTACACACGATTTTCTTTCTTCCCGCGAACCGTTGTGCAATGGAACCAGCTACCCGTTAACACCTGCCTGGCAGAGTCGTTGGATTCCTTCAAGACCCAGGTCTTGAAGACCCAACACTCGCGCCTCATTTAATTTTTAAACACTCTTCTATCTTCTTTACTCTTTCCCTCTCTGTACTTCCTTCTATCTTTACTAATCCTCCTACTCTATCTCACCTTTTTCGTTTTCCACTAAAATTTCCTCTAGCACTCACTGGTGTTAATACTCATGACTGAGGGTAAACCAGTATATTGGCAAAAGCAAAAGCAAAATCAATAGATATGTTTAAAGTAAAGACACTGACAGTTACAACTTACACGTTACAGTAGTGTCATTTGGGTGCTTTTTTTTTTACATACGGACGTTTATAGATGCACTCTAGTTGGAGGATGGCACATATCAAAAATCGATTTGGTCTTCGTAGACGTGTATTTTATGCACTAAAGTTACAGTAGGTCAGTATTGCTATCAACTGCATGTCCTGTTTAGAACACTCAGGCTATCGCAGAAAACATGAGCTTTTATGCGGAATTTTTCCTACAAGAACTAATTGTAATTGTCTTTTAAAAGATAACCATACAGTTTGAAAGAATTGCACTACAACATAAACATAAACATAAAATTGTTGTTTGTGTAAATTATGTTACTGTTAGCCAGTAGCCAATTTAAATACATTTACATCAGTCATCTCACTTTGTAATCAGTCTATCATCTCACTTTGTAATCAGTCTATCATCTCACTTTGTAATCAATCTATCATTATGTCTGTCAAATTAATCCAATAAATCGTGGACATGAATCAACATTACTTTCAATTTATCCTTACATTCTGAATTGATGAATTCTATATTATAATAAGCCTGATTGTCTTACGTGATGGTTCGGGTTAATTCATCCATATGTGCACCCAAAATGACTTTTTTGTGATTAGATTATAGAGTAAGAATTATATGGCTTCATTGAACACAAATTTTAAAATATTTAAGAGCCACATTAATTTGATGATGTGATGATGATGATGATGATGACATGGCATTAGCCACATAGATATTATTATTTTGTTGATATGTCCATCTGTCCTTCCATTTGTCCCGTCTCCTCCATCCACTCATCTGGACATAGGGGCTATCCGGGTAATTACAGACGATTTTACACACTGTCACGGGATTGGCTACCTTTGACTCATTTGTGCAGCTTCGGAACTCTTCCCTATTTTTGAATGTTAAGAATCATCTCCAGTCTTTAAATATATGGCAAACATACATTTACATACCCAAACAACAGAGAAACTGCACTGTTTTCCAACCTAGTCAAATCGGTAAAATACGGACAGCTTTGTGAAAATACGGACACTAGAGCGGATAATTACGGACGCTAATTGACAATGCTTTTTCCTACAGGGAAAGTACGGACAGACAGGATATTTTTAAAAAAATCGAAATATCTACCAAGTCCATACATGTGTTTACTATTTGCGTGAGATTTCAATGTTTTCGCAAGTTTTTTAACATTTTATCTGATCATTTTTCCATTATTATTTCTTGACTGGTAAGCAGTTTGTGCAAAGTAGAACTTTTCCTACCGGTCCCGTTGCTAGGTCGATCTGTGACTTGTTGCGGCAAAAATAGCTCGCCAATGTACTCCGTCACATTTCCCTGATCTTCTGCCACGCTAACATCCTCCGATAATGTGGCGTCTGACGTCAATAGGTCCAACAGTTGCTGGGGGTCACTCAAGTCGAGTAAGGCTTGCGCTTCGACTGGCAGCTCAAACGAAACATCAGGTGAAGCCAACCCGGATTGGTGCTCCGTTAGAAGACTGTCGTCTGGTGACAAGCACGCCGAGTCGTTTGAAGTGATGCTGCTTATGGCATGTGCAAGCTCTGGGTCTGCAGTGGTCGTAGCTGCAGTCGTTGGCACTTGCCTGTCTGTAAGTTTACATGGATTAAATGCACGTGAGGGCACTGCTCGTCTATTCAAAGGATGTATGCCACATGCTCTGAACCCATTCGTGATGTTGCCAACAATCAATGCGGTGTTCCAAGCCTTAGTGAAAAGACTCGGAAATGAGAATTTGTTGATCTGGTGCAATGGATTGTCCAACAGGAACTCAGAACACACTGTGTTGTATGCGGCTTTGAGAGGTCTGAATACCGTTCGGTCCAATGGCTGCAAGTAATGGGTACAATGTGGAGGGAAGGACATGAGAATGATGTTTTCCTCCACAGCGGCTCGATAATTGCAAGTGTCTCATGCAAGCTGTGTCCATCGAGAAGAAGCAGTTGTGGGCGCTCTGGGCCACAGTGCTCACCGATCTCGTCCGACATCCACCCATTCTTTTGGTAAGTCCAGACTGAATGTGAGGGAGAATCCTCGGTGCGGTAACCGTGCAACGATCTGGATGTTTTCCCCTTTGTTATGAACATTGGTGGCATGCGATCACCGGCAGCATTGACGCAAGCCATAACCGTTATGTTAGACGACTCGGAGCTTGTTTTACTAACAACGTTTTGTTCAGCCCTGTCTGCATATACCCTCTGTGGGGTATGTTCCATGTTGAAACCGGTTTCATCACAATTCCATATTCTATTTGGCAGTGTGGCGAAGTTACCATCCGCAAGGATCACTCCCAGGTCATCAAAGTACCTTCCTAAAACTTCAGGATTCAGCATGCGGGCCCGAACTGATGACAGGCACTCAGGCTTCCGCAAGACCAAATCGGGATGTCGGTGCTTCAGCCCCTCAAACTAGTCCTTGCCGGCATGAAAGTTCCTGTAGCCGGTGGACATTTTCATTCTTTGGCACAATGTTGAGGTACGACGAAGAATTTGTCTTCTTGATAACCCAACCCCCATCCTTGCAGCCTGCTTTATAGACTTAACGATCTTATCCTCGACATCACTTGATAGTGCAGGAGGTCTGCCTTGGGGTACATTAATGGAGTGTTTACCAGATATCCTATCCCCCAATGTGGACTTGGGAATGCCAAAACGTTCCACTGCCTTCCGAACAGAAAGTCCGGCATTAACAGCCGCAACCGCCTTTTCAATAAATGTTTTGTCATACAGGCCGGTTTTGTATGCTGATACTGTTTCGGCATTTTGTCTGTAAAACATTGTAGTTTGAATATATTTGTATGACCATATGTAATATACTTATTACAAACATATTGTGTGTTCGTGAGGTAGTGGACAGACATTATAATAAACATTGTGACTATTCAGCTCGAACATCAGGGCCAGGGGCACCTGTGGTCGAGTTGTTAATGTCCTTGACTTGTAATCTCTTCGACCCTCCGCTGATGCGAGTTTGAATCCCCGTCAGGGACAATTCGAATTTGTAAGCGCGTAATCTTTCCAGCTAGCTTGACAACCAGTTCGAGTGGGGTCTTCCCCAACCCGTAATTTAGCTGGAAGTCGTATTACCTTAGCTATTGGTGCGACTATTAACCCAATAAAAACAAAAAAATATATGTTTGACCTGATATCGGACATATTAAGTCAAAGTAAAACAATAATATATTGACACAGTACTTTTATAAAACTTTATATGTCATCGTGTCTGTCCAGAACACGTTTCACAGTCTCCAATTCAGCCTGCTCGCAGCGTATGCCTATGTTGCATCTCTGCTGCGGACCGCCATATCGGAATACGGGCTCGTGTTTCGGCTTAAGCAGAATGTTGCCCTTCACAACGCCTATCCCGACCAGATGTGTGATGACAACTGCGTCGTGTCTCCGCAAATAGGCTACAGGACGGCCATGGCAGCTGACCTCATGGATCGCTATAGCATTAGGGTCCTTCGGATTGGTCGCCTCATGGAAACAGTAGTAGCCCTGACCAACGGCTAGACATCTACTGCCATGGTGATGCATGCCCACGGCAAAAACTGAGTAAATGGCAATATTGACCATGATCCCTAAAAATGACACAAATATTGCCATTAATGGAAGCTAACGATAACTCGTTATTTTAGGCTCATCTAGAATCTAACTTAACTATCTTCTCTATATAAATCTAGATCTAGCTAAATCCATTTCCTTACGAACACAAATCAGCATCGTTAATCCTTATATTATGACATATAGCGTGCTATTAAATAGATCTACGTAAAATTATTCAAAATCGTCAAAAAACTTAAATCTAAAGCACACAAGATGTTCTACATAGCGTAACACCACATGTCCGCCATTATACGTTTCTATTAAAACATGAGGTTGAAATACGGACAGATAAAAAAAAAAAAAATTGATGTGTTTCACTGTAGAATTCCATACAAACCCTGGTACAGACTAAAGATTAATTATTATTGTTCAAGTTTAACATATTAAATATGAGATTCAGTGGTTTATTTACCTTTTGTTTTGAATTTTAACGGAGTCTCTAGATCACCTTCGGGGTTAAAAGTTGGCGCCAAGAGCAAAAGGAAGCATGGTTGGAATTCTTGAGAACTATAGTTACGTCATTGACTATATGACGTCATCATATATTTATTGCATATGCACGGGCATGGGTTTAGCTCTATCATAAGCAAAACGCGATAATGATTGAACACATATATAGGAACATAGGTTAGTTTTAAGTATACTGTCCGTATTTATACGTTTGTCCGCATTTACCCGGATAGCCCCTACTGCCTCCACTATACTTGTGCGATTAATAATGTAATGCCCTTTAAACCACATGAGAACCCCCTCCAAAAAATCCACATAAGCCTACACACCCTCGGCTCCATGTGGATTCGCTCTCTGGCATCATGTCTGATGGGAAACTTCATCCTTCATCTCATCTCCCTCTAAGGTTGCTGTACCAATATATCTTAATATGTTAATGGGATGTAAAACCATTTGATATCATGTGGGTGTTACTTTGATATCATGTGGGTGTTATTTTGATATCATGTGGGTGTTACTTTGATATCATGTGGGTGTTATTTTGATATCATGTGGGTGTTATTTTGATATCATGTGGGGGTTACTTTGATATCATGTTGGTGTTACTTTGATATCATGTGGGTGTTATTTTGATATCATGTGGGTGTTATTTTGATATCATGTGGGTGTTACTTTGATATCATGTTGGTGTTACTTTGATATCATGTTGGTGTTACTTTGATATCATGTGGGTGTTATTTTGATATCATGTGGGTGTTACTTTGATATCATGTTGGTGTTACTTTGATATCATGTGGGTGTTATTTTGATATCATGTGGGGGTTACTTTGATATCATGTTGGTGTTACTTTGATATCATGTGGGTGTTATTTTGATATCATGTGGGGGTTACTTTGATATCATGTTGGTGTTACTTTGATATCATGTGGGTGTTATTTTGATATCATGTGGGTGTTATTTTGATATCATGTGGGTGTTACTTTGATATCATGTTGGTGTTACTTTGATATCATGTGGGTGTTATTTTGATATCATGTGGGGGTTACTTTGATATCATGTGGGTGTTACTTTGATATCATGTGGGTGTTATTTTGATATCATGTGGGGGTTACTTTGATATCATGTTGGTGTTACTTTGATATCATGTGGGTGTTATTTTGATATCATGTGGGGGTTACTTTGATATCATGTTGGTGTTACTTTGATATCATGTTGGTTTACTTTTCTTGTTTACAGCCTTTAAACAATGTGAGTCAAGAGTATTATTGGCCAATATAAAACATGATACCGATACATTATCATTATCCTACTTTTATATTAATCTTTGTTGACTTTTTATAAGTTCACACGGAAGTTTAAATATTTCTGATAACAGTGGTGATTTGAATTATCTTGAACCCAACTGTATTGTAAATTAGAAATATAGAATTTATTGGAATTTTTCATTTTCAGTATTCAGTGCTCACAGGAAATATTTGACAGGCAGGTCCTAAATTAATATTGACAGGCCCTGAATTAATTATATATTAAAATATGGCAAAAAGGGCAAGCCCCAATCAGATTTTGACAGGCCTATTTCGTGAGCACTGGTATTTGAGTGTAATTTACTGGTGTCCTAAATTCTGTAGACAATTAACTGTCACTTGATACACTTGAGAGTTGACGAACATGGAGATCTCCTGTACAGTTGAAAGGCTTTCTAACAATCTTACAGTAGTGTGAAATTCAGCCATAGTCATACCTTAGGCTTAACACAGACCTTTGTTATTAGGTCTCACTCACAGTGGCTTAAATTGTATACGTGGTGAGTTGATGCAGTTGTAAAAAGAAAGGTCAGATTTGAAAATTAGGTCCAGTGAAACCATAATTTTGTTATGTCACCTGCCAAGCATGGCAGACACTTAAGGATCACTTTGTCTGTCGGCGGCAGTGTCACTTTTATTTCCGCTCGGTAATTCATGAAGAAATGCACCCAACATAAGCAAACTTTAGAACTTGATTGTCATTGGTGGGAGGATTACACTTATTGATTGTCATTGGTGGGAGGATTACACTTATTGATTGTCATTGGTGGGAGGATTACACTTATTGATTGTCATTGGTGGGAGGATTACACTTATTGATTGTCATTGGTGGGAGGATTACACTTATTGATTGTCATTGGTGGGAGGATTACACTTATTGATTTTGGGATCATACTCATCAAAGATAAAGGTCACTAGGTTCTTTTCATGAAAATTGTTTTCCGCTCATTTATACATGTAAGAGAACGTCTTCATGGATTGATTTTATAATTGCTTTGTATAAAAAAATTTTTTCGTTTTTAACATTTGGTTTTAATATCAAGTGTACAGACATTTATATAATAATACCGTACATATATGGATGGATTATAGTCTACCTGCTCCTATAGTAAATTATAACTTCATTAAATGTGTGGAATGGATTTAACTTCCTTCCAGTTGTAAATTCAAAACATTAAAACTAGTGTATAACAAACATTTTGCACAGCTTACATCACAACATATTTTTTACTTGTGTATATTCCCTTTGACGGGCATTTGTTGATTTACATATATAGTTTATATTACTTCCATATCATCCTTATTTGTAAATATCTTTATATATTTACATTAAGTTTTAATTACTACTTCATTTCTTCTTTCATCAGTTTTTGCGCACAGTATGACCTGAGTATGACCTATTTATGTGTCGACGTGCCGTAAAACACCATTCATTCATTCAGTCATTCACATCATATTTTGAACTACATTCCACCTTGATTTGTATGTAAGGGGTACATATATGTTGAGAACAGTTCCATATCTCTGTAACTAAAAATATTGTATAGTTACTGTTAGGTAGACATTTTCTCAGTTTGCAAGTTGTATTTATATCTTGGTGAGTGGTAGACCCTTTTGATTTTGGGGTCAGTATGTCAAGGTCAAGGTCACTGTCACTTTTTAATGAAAGTAAATGAAAATAGTTTTTTGTCATTTTAAACAAAATGGCTGCAAGTACTGCATTTAAATGCACAATTATAGTTTTTTATTTATATGTATATATAGTAGAGTTTATACACTGGCATTTAAGAGTCTATTTTGATGTAATTGCTATTAATTTGTAATGTATGTGTATTTTTTGTAAACCAATATTTCATATAGCCTGGAAGGCAATAAGAATATGTTTTAATTTCTATTAAAGGGGGTAATTAATAAATGAACGGTATTTTCAATAATAAAACAAGTTTATGTTTAATCCATTGTATCATACTCTATATAAGTATGTCTTGCATTTATGATCTATTTTCTTTTTTCAGTTGTCATATATAGGACACGATATTGAGTCAATACCACAGAAGTTGATAGAAGATTATTCAAAAGTGACAAGAAGATTAGATCTGAGCTTTAACAAAATTAAGTAAGTCCATTAAACTTTTGTCCCTTTGGTAGTTGCCTCAGTAGTCCTGCCCTGTTAAACAATTGAATTCATGTTTCCAATCTGTAACCAAGCTATATCGTACCGAGATTTGAGTCTAATAAAATTAAAAAATAGGTATTTTCACCTGTGAAAAACACGTAGTCCCACAAATAACTGTTGTTGAACTGTTGTTGAACGATTCCTATGGTTCTTTAAAGGGACACATGGCAATCTTTATTTTTTAAAAATAAACGGTTTGATAATACTACAAAAAGGTGCCCATTCATCTTTAACGGAGGATAGACTGCGATACAGTGGATCGTCAGGTTTATGTCACCATTCGGCAGACAAGGCTAGGAGGGGAAGTGGTTTGCCAAAGGACACACTGAAGTAACACTGAGTTGTGCCAGTGAGTCTCGAACCCTTGATCAGGGTCGCTGGTTTCAGCACCAATTGTCCTATCCAATATTTTGTGGCTTTAAAGTTTTAAATTATTCACGTTTTTGATATAGTTCATTACTCAGATACCAAAAGTCATACAGCTTTCAAACTTTTTACACCCTTATATCTATACATGACAACAATACGTTCCTACCATCAGTAGGTCAGCGTGAATGACGTTGACCTTATTTATTAATTAATCCATAGCTCACACAATAACTGCCATACAGCTTTAAAACTTTGACACCCTTACATCATACACATTTGCATCTACATGAGAGCAACATGTTCAAATTTTATGTATTTCAATGTGAATGACCTTGAGCTATTTTTCATATTATGTTAATTTAGTTACATTTTTTTGTGCAAAATTACAGCTTTCAACCTGCATACAACATCTACATAACAGCAACATGTTCCTTTTAAAAAAATTCTGAAACAAATATTTTTAATAGCGCAACATCTTGGTAGAATAGAGTAAAGCTTTACGACATTAATACAGGAACATTGACAGAATTTATAAAACTGTTGTTTATTTACAGAATCCTGAGTGGACTTGAAGATTTTTGTCATTTAGAAGAGCTTGTTTTAGACAACAATGATATCACAGAGACAACAGAGTTGCCTCCCCTGGAAAACCTGCACACCCTCACACTCAATAAAAATAAGGTAAACATCTGGTAGAGAAACCAATTTAAACTTAGATATTTAGTTTGAAAGCTCAGAACTGAGACTGTCTATTAATCACTCTCGATGTCTTCCTGGGTAGGACCAGTACTAAGCAAATGCAGATAACATGTCTTGCTCAGGGACACAAAACAGTAGCATAGTCATGGTTGGGACCGAATCCACGACCCTTCAATCCTGGGCTCAAAACTCTACAACTATACCACTTTGCTTAGTTATTTGAATGACATGGCCCTGTGGTATATGTTTTAGTGTTTCTTTTTTAGATACATGTGTAAATTATAGTATTCACACACCCAACCATCAGCAAGGTTAATGTGCCTGGGTTATTGTTCATCTCATCGTTGCTATAATGGTAGTATGGTCTATATATTTAATAACTAATGGTGTGGGAGTGGAATAACACTTTTCTGTATTTTCAATATACAACTAGTTATATAACTATGCAAATAAGTCTAGTACATGCTGTCAAAAAAAAAATCGATGTTGACTATGATCTGATTTGCGTGTTAAATTGACAGACAAATTGCAATAAAATGTGAGTTATGTGATAAATAGAATCTAACATTCATTCTCATTCATGATTATTAAATTTATTAAACTCGTAAGCAAAAATGATGCAAGAGCCTTATTTTGATAACTCGTTCAATAAATTCATTAATGAATGAGTACTCATGTAAGATATCCTCTATATATGTATCACCATTTAATGATTCATCACAGTGGAGTCACTTTTGTAATTTAACAGGCTCCATATTAGTACATTATCATTTACCACAGTTTCATAACTGTAGCCTTTGTTAACCCTCTGGCACAATTGGTCATTTACCTGGGAATGAGGTTGAATGTATTGACCAATCAGATGCTTCCGTTTCAAGTTGAAGCTGAAATAATAGTGGATGTTAATAATGTAAAGTATGATTATAACGGTCAGTTTAAATCTAGATGACTAAACTAACCACAATATGCTTGTAATTCATCATTTTAAAGTAGGTATTTTTCTAAATAAAACAGAATTGATGCCAAGGTTTTTACTAGATATGTGAACTGAACCAGGATACAAAAACAATGTTGATTAACTTATATATTACATTTATTTACAAGAATGTGCCTTTAATTCAATAAATATTTCTGGATTCACTAGGGGTCTACTTTACCTTACTTTTGCACTTCACACAAGAATACAGCACAACCGTCACAACAATGTAATTAAGAAAGTAGTTCTGGCAAAATCTTATAATTATTTATTTCCCAAGGGAATTACAACTTTTAATTCCCTCAGAATCACAGGCAGAAATGTAATATAACATATTATTTCTGTTTTCAGGTTTCAAATCTAGAACATTTACTAGATGATATGAAGATGAAATTTCCCAATTTGACATATTTAAGTTTACTAGGCAACACTGCATGTCCAAATCAGCTGTCTGCACACGATAAAGATGAAGAAGATTATTTAAGATATAGGTGGGTGATTCACTGAATTAGTTATTGTCTACTGATGAAATATCAGCAAACTTGAAGTCTGTCAGTCTGTCAATCTGTCTGTTAGCTTGTTTTGTGATTTCTTCTCCAAATATGCTAAGCTGGATGTCATGAATGTTTAGTTTATTCTGACTGGACACAACACTTATATATCAAGTTTGTGTAAAGTATGTTTGTCACTGCACTTGAATTTTATAGACAGTTACACTTTATATCACCGCCAGCTAATTGGCACAAGCACTTGTACTGTTAGAATGAAAAGATCACTATTTTGCTTGACATCTCAATCTTTACTTCTACATAAGCAAATTTGCCATATTTAATAAAAATAATTTTATTCTCATTCTCATATGATTCTTATATAAAAAGGAGCCACATACAATTCTCATATAAAACTTGTCATATTATATTTATTTAATAGGCATTTTGATATAATTTTCATACGAGAAAAAAATCATAAAAGTTTCCTTTTTGTGTAGCCTGCCTAGCATGGCAGACACTTAGGGATCATGAAACTTCACACACATCTTCATTTTATCCCATGGAATGCTGTTACACATGTCCAATAACTCTGACTTTCATTTTGACAGAGTTATGCCCCTTTTCATAAAACTTTAACCTGCAACCTAACCAAGCTCATAATTGGCCATAACTTAGGAAGTATTTGACCTATGTTCATGAAACTTCACACATGTATTCATCTTATCTCGTGGAATAGTGTTACCCATGACCAATAACTCTGAATTCAATTCAACAGAGTTATTACCCTTCTCATAAAACTTCTCATAAAACTTGAACCTGCAGCCCGGTTAGCTCATAACTGGCCATAACTTGAAAAGTATTTGACCTATGTTCGTGTAACTTCACACACTTATGTCCAATAACTCTGACTTTCATTTTGGCAGAGTTATGCCCCTTTTTCATAAAACTTGAACCTGCAACCTAACCTAGCTCATAACTTGGCAAAATAGTGACCTATGGTCATGAAACTTTACACAGTTCTTACTTATCAATTATTCAATGTAGATTTATGCCCCTGTTCATAAACTTTAACATAAGAAGAAAATGCTCCATAATTCATGAAGGATTGCATTCCCTGTTTTCAAACGTTATAGTCGATTGTAATTGCTGAAATAAGCACACGGCAGGCGACACAAATGTTCCTTGGATCTTCCTTCATATTAGAGTTATATCCCTTTGTCATTGTCTACTTATAATTCTTTTCCGGAACATAACTCAAAAGCTACTAATGGGACTGCAATGAAACTTCACTCACTGATAAAGGGTAATGAGGGGAAGTGCAGAGCACACGAAGCATAACGTTATCTTCATTTAAATTAAAGTTACTGCCCTTTGTAATTTTAAACTTACTTTTTGTCCGAAGCATAACTTAAAAACTACAAATGGGACTGCATATTGGATACCGCCGGGTGATCCAAGGCCATAAAATTAGTTGAGAATACATTTCGGGGAGCATTGGTTCTACCGATTTTCTTTCTAGTTAACACATTTTCCCGAAAAAATATTTGTCAGTTTTTATATGATTTTCATAAGATACATACATGATTCTTATATAAAAGGTTTCATATCAGAACCATGTACTGCCCCTTTTGATAAGCATCATATAATAGGTGTCATGAGAGAATCATATCAGAATCATATGATACGTATGTGTGGCAAAATCCCCACTGGATGATGCTCCAGGGTTATGATTACTTGTCCCATCAAAATCTGCCAACACAAAGATTTTTCTGTTATATTTCCAGACATTATGTTTTATACCGATTACCGCATTTGAAGTTTCTCGACTCTACATCTGTGAAACCATCTGATCTAGCCGAGGCACAGAGGGTGGGGCCCTTCATGTCCGTTGTCAAGGGAAATGAACAGAATCACTCGGTAAATGTACATTTATACTAGTAAATGTGGAAATGGTAAATGTTATATTTAATGTGTTCAGTTTATAATAAAATATGCACAATGCTCTGAAATGAATATGATATATTTTTAATCCCCGAAAAGAGAGCATAAAGCTGCTGCTTTGTCAGTCCGCCCGTCTGTCCTTTCTAGCGCAGGTATACTTGTGACGCTTTTTAGATGTGCAATCTCACCATCGGTGGCCTATTTTGCTTGTGTGGCTAATCACAGAAGCAAATGCCCTTCAGTCTGTAAAATAGGGCATAATGCTTTATTTAAAGCAATACAAAAGGTGAAAGAGGGGTGAGTGTGTCCAAGAGTGTCTGATTGTGTCCAAGTGGCAAAAATGTCACAGAAGTCAAGTTTGTTGTATGTCTCAAACGGTCACACAATATCACCAAAGTTCACTCAAGATCACAAACTCAAAGCTACTAATGGAACTGCATTGAATCTTCACACAATGATAAGGCCAGTGTGAGGAGGAAGTGCATAGCAAAAGAACCATAACTCTATCTTCATTCATATTAGAGTTATATCCCTTTGTCATTGTCTACTTATAATTCTTTTCCGGAACATAACTCAAAAGCTACTAGTGGGACTGCAATGAAACTTCACTCACCAATAAAGGGCAATGACAGGAAGTGCAGAGCAGACGAAGCATAACGTTATCTTCATTTAAATTAAAGTTACTGCCCTTTGTAATTTTAAATTTATAATTTTTGTCCGAAGCATAACTTAAAAACTACAAATGGGACTGCATATTGGATACCGCTGGGTGATCCAAGGCCATAAAATTAGTTGAGAATACATTTCGGGGAGCATTGGTTCTACCGATTTTATTGTGAAATTCTTTGAGCTTGATCTCTCCATATATTTGAACTGTTGTGTTGCAACAGAAATCATGTTTTACATTATGCTAATTTCAGTCACCTGATGAGGGGCCTCCATCGCCAAGCACGTATACCCCTTTACCAACATCTGGCCGAGACGTAGACGAACATCAAGGTATGGGCAGGTTTCGAGTTCTGGTTGTTGTGTGATAAATCAGACATACAGTATTCTATATGTAATTTTACAGCGGGCTGTTAATGCAATGTTTAGGTTTTTTTCAAAGTTATAATTGTCTTCTTGAGGTTAAAATGTTTTAGAAAATATTTCACCTACAATACAGACCTATATATTTACCTACTCTCCTTTTAGCAAGATAAAGAAAATGATTTACATATGATAGGTTAAAATGTTCTTTTCGTTTAAATATTCCAATTATGTAATTTAGAAATATATGACAAATATTTTCTGGGGATGTAAAATCCATTACGTGGTCGCCACCTTAATTCCATTAAGCGATGGGAAAGCCTATATAAGCAGGATTTTTTAACAGATATTTCGACAATAAAACATGTTTAAAAACATTTTTTACTGAAAAAATGGGATATTTTGTTTATAATTACCTCTTATGTTATAATTTTACAATATGCAAAAATGTTAAGCCGAAACTAAGGTTTCATTTCATAACCTAGCCAACCCCATTTTTGCTTCTTGGAGAAGGGGCTGGATGGGGTATGATAGTTAATACTCGGACCATGCCATGCCACAGTAGTTTCTGCTTTAGAATTGTCATCATTAGATGATTTGGACGTCTTACCATTTAAAGAAAACAAATTGTTTCTCTGGAAAATAATATTGGGGTAAGCATGCATAAAAACAAATAATTAATTGAAAGAAGCGTTTAATTAGTGTTACTGAATTCAAATTAACAATCCAAATGAAAGCAATAATCTTAAAATAATAATAACGTGTAGTTATAGTGTATTTTGTTGATTATAGTGTATTTTGTTGATTATTTTCAGCGACATTTGGAAAGAGCAAGTATGTTTATTATGGAAAACATTCTGAAGGAAACAGATTCATCCGCAACTCTGACCTTTGACCTGATGAAAAATTCACTGGATGTTCGAGTGTCTACATATGGCATGTTACTGTTTTACCATGCAGTTCTCGGTATTGGATACTGGATATGACAGTCTTCTGAACATGGATAATCTGACCATCTTGTGGGAAACTAATCTAAATTTTTATAACAGTATATAGTAGCCTTATAAAACAGTCTACTTAAAAACGTTGGGAGAATTCTTACAGTTGCTTCGTAACGATTATTGCCGAGAATTATATTTTTATGTTGTAACATTGCAAACTCTAGTAAGACTAGAAGGCAGCAACAGCAAGTCAAACCGTTGGGGTCAGAAGTATAAACAGTAGGTCAATGTCATTAGCAGTGGCTTAATTTCGATAGAAATGTTAAGTGGAGGTCAATATTACGACATGTATAAATCTGAAAACTGATGGGGAAATTAGTATCTTAAAAAGAACGCTAAACATTTTCAAACACAACCCATTGTGAAGCCAATATTGGTCTTCTTGCTAAAGCAGCCAGACAAAAAAACACATTTGAGGTTGGCAAACCTTTATAAATATATAAAGTCTATTATACCTAAGGACTATAGTCTACAAATCACTCTCAATCAGGTATTAGAGTCCCAACCATGGCATCCCATCACCTCTACTGGTTACCCCTGCGATACAACCAAACATTTTACACTCATTTTGTATGATGTTATATGATTTGTTGCCAGTGAATGTGTGGTAAACTGTCTCAAAGTAGTAAGAAATGCAGTACTTGTGCATAGATGATCAAATCCAGTCTTTATACAGTGAAATATATTTTCTGTGCCAGATTAAATCTTGAAAAGAGAAAAATATAAATTACACGTCACTGTAAATTATGTAATAAAGTATAGCGTTTGTTTATTTTCAATATTTTTTATACGCCCATTTGAAAATGGGATGTATTAATTTGTTATCTGGTCGTCTGTACTGTACGTCTGATCTTGAAAGTGTGTTAACGCGATAACTTCCAAAGCATACACCCACCCTCATGAAACTTTATAGGTACATTGACCTTGGTAAGAGGAGGAACCCTATTGCTTTTGGGATTAGATCAAGGTCGCAATGACCTCATATGGAAATACACGTTCCATGCGATAACTCCGGATAACACCCACGCTAATGAAACTTTTTTTCACATTTGAACAGGCGGAATCCTATTTTGGGGTCAGTGGGTAAAGTGTCACAGTTGCCATGACCTCATATGGATGCATTTTTTGCAATAACTCCAAATGTATAACACACAGTGTGAGAGGAGCAACTCTATTGCTTTCGAGGTCAGTAGATCAAACATCAAGGTCACATTGACCTGACAATGACATAATCCTGATGCTGAAAAACACTTCCACACTGTAATTAAGACTTTTTGCTTTTGTTAATTTTAATTAAACCCCGGTGATCACCTGCACACTGTTTGAATATTTGTGTATATATTTTTAAAAGCTATTCATAAGAGAGAGGGTATGTAAGCTTTGCATATGGCAGAGGGTATGTAAGCTTAATGTGATAAAACCCATGTCTTTTTCATGTTTCTTATTTGGCAAGCATCATTGTGTGTTGATACTTGCAATTTTTATGACTGGATTGTCCCAGAACACTTATAAACAGCAGTATTTGTATAATCTATCTGCACAGGTTGTATTTGGATTTTAACAATACTAGAAATGTTATCTACCATGACAAGAAAACCCAAATAAATTGGCCTGGCCTGTTTTCATCACTGTGCACTCTTGTTTGAAACTACTTCCCAGATATCTATGAGTACATTTGCTCATCATACAGAATGCTATGATCTATCGATATGTTGCATCGATTTAGCATTGCTGGTCTGACAGAGCAGTTGTATAAATGGTTTTATCACATAACTTACGGTGTGGGAGTTGAATAACACCATTCTATATTTTCGATATACCACTAGTTATATAAGTATGTAAATAAGCCTAGTATGCACTGTCAAAAAAATCGATAATGACTATGATCCAATTCCCACGGTTTATGTCGGTTTCGTGTGTTAAAGCGACAGGCAAAATGTGAGTTATGTGATAAATAGAATCTAACATTCATTCTCATTCATTATTAAATTTATTAAACTCATTAGCAAAAATGATATAATGCTCGGCAAGAGCCTTGCATTATATCATTTTGCCAACTCGTTTAATAAATTTAATAATGAATGAGTACTCATATAAGATCCTCTATAAATGTATATTATTGTTATACCCTCGCTTACACAAAGTGAAGTGGGGACTATATAGGAATCGCGTTGTCCGTAACGTCCCGTCGCATTCCTCAAACAGTTTTGAATGGGTTGTTCCCAAACTTCATAAGTAACAACTGATCAAAAAGCGGGGGTATTCATCACCTTCAGTGATAGTTCTAGTTATATTTATACACTCATACATAATCCACTCGTACAAATAGAGAAAACAGCACTAAAGTACGTCACAGTTGTTATTGTTCTAAACTCTAAAATTTACTGAGTCGTGGTGTGTGTGTGTTTTAACATTGCTTTTAACAATCTGTCCGTGATATCACACCAGTTCCTACTTGTAGCAGTGGGCTCAGTGCTCACCTTTATAGTCTCTATAGTTGTCCCAGCCAATTGTTTGACATTGGAAATTGGGTGAATATGCAGTAATATTGAAGTGCTCATATTTTAGCTACAAGTTTAGTCTTGTGTCTGTCTGCATGTAAACATATTTAATATGCTACGAGGTATATGTTAGCTACGCGTTTAGTCTCGTGTCTGTCTGCATGTAAACATATTTACCATGCTACGAGGTATATGTTAGCTACGCGTTTAGTCTCGTGTCTGTCTGCATGTAAACATATTTACCATGCTACAAGGTATATGTTAGCTACGCGTTTAGTCTCGTGTCTGTCTGCATGTAAACATATTTACAATGCTACGAGGTATATAGAGAATCTTCCAGGAGTGCCTGTTTAATATGGAATTTATTAGAGTTGGATAAAAAAAGTCATGATGCCAAGCTGTCAGTTTTATTAAATCAGTTTAATAAATTCAATATTAAATAGGCATGAATGTAAGATGCTATTTATCACATAACTCCAAAAATGCAGCGTAAGGAACATTTAATATTGTAGCTGCTATATAACGCTGTCATGATGACATTGTATGTTTGTATGATGACGTCGTATGTTGACTCGGTCTTCTGCGTATGACACCGAACAATGTTTCTGTAATACAGTATTTCCAACGGTTACGGAAATCGGCGAGGCTATTATGTCCAACACCATACTGAATGGAAAAGACCGAATGATGATTCAGCCTTCATTTGTATATTTATTACACTAGTGTATTATGATAAATATGTCATTGCACACTGCAAACTATGTGATACATTTATTAAAACTTCAGTAAACAATATTTTGTCTTTTTTATATGAAATATTTTGTAATTGTCGTCACTTTTGATACTGAAACAGTAAACACAGGGTAACCTAGTCCTAACAACATGTAACATTTGTACACGGATAGTCATTTGGCTTTTAATTCAGGGATGTTCTTTGTGTTGAGTCTGAACTCCGTCATCGTCTTGACATCATAAGGTTACTGGTATAAAGTGAGATGTTTGTTCAACTGGAAAAAAATTAACAACGTTAATGTTTAATTACTTTTTTCCTTTTTGAATTTCATGATTTTAATGCCAGGTCATCAAACATTTCTTTAAATTAAAAATCGCAGCTGTAAGTCACCAATCTATCCATGCATATAGGATGTCAGTTAAAACTTACTTGTATTGTATTGAAAGTGTCAAGCTATGATCAAAACATATGTCAAGATTTCGGAAGAATTGTAAGAACCTAGTTATTATTGAAATTACAAATATTAGTATTTCAGCCTTCTTCACTACAATTACATGCATCAATAATTTGTTCCATATACAGTGTCATCATAAGAGCGCAGTATAATGATATGAGTGATTCTGTCATAAGATATAAATTGTGATTATGAGAACCCGGTCCACTGGCTCAGAGCCAGCTGTCGGATGCCAAGTTGTCATAGAAGTTTGTATTGGAGAACTGAAGTGCTGTATTTTAAGACCTAATTAGGTCTGTGGTTTTATTGAGAGCATGTAGACATTTACCTTTTTTTGTCAATTGATTTTAAACAGTTTTGTATGTTTGTTTTTCTGGTTTTCTATTTTTGATTTAATATTATAAGAATTACTTAATTTTAAATGAATATAAATGTGTGTTTTTTAAATATTACTGAATGTAACACAAATTTTATATTTTATGTCTTGTTTCATGCCAACTTACTAATTGTTGAACCTATACACACAAAGTGTTTTACAAAGTGTTTTGTCTTATGTCATGTGTTACATGCTGGCATATTTCATACCAAGTTACATATTGTCTTTCGTGTCAAGTTAAATATTGTCTGGCCTATTTCATACCAAGTAACATATTGTCTGGCTTATTTCATGCCAATTTACATATTGTCTGGCATATTTCATGCCAAGCTGGCTTATTTCATGCCAATTTACATATTGTCTGGCTTATTTCATGTCAAGTTCATTATCTGGCATATTTCATACCAAGTTACATAATGTCTGGCTTATTTCATGTCAAGTTTATTGTCTGGCATATTTCATGCCAAGTTACATATTGTCTGGCTTATTTCATGTCAAGTTACATATTTTCTGGCATATTGCATGCCAAGTTACATATTGTGGGACATATTTCAAACTGTGTACCATCAAACTTGTAGACTATGTACCATCCAATGCCAACTGTTTACTAGTGCAAGAAGACTGTGTACCATCCAAAGCAGACTGTGTACTAGTTCTTTTACAATCTCAACAGAGTTATCGTTCCTTGCACTCACATATATCTCTGCTAACTACTAAATTACAAGATTTTGGTAAAACCTGTTAAATGAAACTTGTTTATTTCTTGTGTAAATATAATTTTCAGAATATTTGCAAATTAGATGTTTTAAGATTTGAAATAATGCATGAAAACAATTTAGTTTTAATCGGGACTATTTTACTACAAAAATAATACGTACTTAGGTCTCCTCAATTAAAACGCATATGTAAACATTCCAAACCGAAGCTCGATAGCAGAAAATTACTAAAAAAAATTAACTCATAAAAATTGAAATTATTTAATATAGGTCTATATTTTATCTTTGCAGATCAAGCAAAAGGATTTATTATAAACATCGTCATAACTTTTTTGAATAATCATGTGACCTAACCGTTTGCCCTACTTCCTTTGACGTTGACAGAGTCAAATGAGGAACGAGTGTACTCTGGGTAGAGATTGGTTCTTTTAGACGGTGTACCATCAGACTCAGACTGTGTACCTGTAGACTGTGTACTATCAAACCCAGACTGTGTACTTGTACCTGTAGACTGTGTAACATCCAATGCCAACTGTTTACTAGTGCTTGTAGACTGTGTACCATCAGACTCAGACTGTGTACTTGTACCTGTAGACTGTGTACCATCAAACCCAGACTGTACCTGTAGACTGTGTACCATCCAATGCCAACTGTTTACTAGTGCTTGTAGACTGTGTACCATCAGACTCAGACTGTGTAATATGAAAAAGGCACAGCCTAAATGGGGATTTATCCAGTTTGAGTATTAAACTTAAAATTTCGAACTGTATAAATGAGGATACTGCACTCATCCTCCTCTTACATGTAAAAAAATATCGAGATTCACTAGCCTAATAAATTGGCTCCTATGATGCATTTTTTTATTATTATTCTATGTTGTATGTCACTGTAACTCACCAATACGAAAAATTTCAAAAAAGCATTAAACGTGTATTTTAACACACTACGAGATTCACGTGCATGTGTTCAGTACGGACCATTCGTACGAACTGTGTCAATTTCAGATAAGTTCAGAATCAGTCGAGATGTTGTGAAGGTGCCTGAACGTAGGTGCAATGGTCAGGTTCTCAATGATATTCAAACATACTGTTGTTTTGTTTTATCAAATCTACACCTATATCAATGATGCGCCCTTTGTATGAGATTTTAATAATAATTTCTATCCCCGTCCCGTATGATTTTTATCATTGGTTTTGTAGTAATCTAAATCAAAGATCCAGTCCAGAAGACTCCTTAAAGTAATATTTAATAAGTCCATATTTAATAAGTCCATCAAAGAGTTTATAATTGCTTATTATTGCAGTGAAGAGAGAAAAAAAAAATTAAAAAAATAAGGGACTTGAACTCGGATCTTCTGCATAGAAGTCAATAGCTCTAACCATTAGGCCACGGCATCAAACGTGTGACGTCATTATTAAATAGTATATATTGCAATGTATTAGTCTGATTCTGTGACTCCTGATACTCACGCAAGACCTGAATACTGCGAATAGTAGCGTCAATAGTGCTTATTAAACTGCAAAGTCAATTGAAATTGTCCTATTTAGTCGTATTTATCAATTATTGGTCAATAATTGGTCACTGGCGAGACAGTTAGTCGGTACTGATATTTCCTCATTGATTGCGGAAATTAACGAAAAGTTCCGATGGCATTGATCGGACATAGTAGGCCAATTCCGTCATTCTTCGGTGATACCGAGATGCTGCGAATGGCACCGGACAAGGGACATCGCCGAGGAGGCCCGAAGACAAATTACCATGTAGATCTCCGGAAGTAGCTACTGGTTTCCCGTTCCGTATGCTTGACTCTCATATACTTAGCCGAAATCGGAAACCAAAGGGATAATTTCTTTCAAACTCGTAGTACGTGGACAAAAGTTGCTACTGTTAAGGGGATTTTCATTCCCTATTAATGCTCGTAGACTGTTTACCATCAAACCCAGACTGTGTACTTGTACCTGTAGACTGTGTACCATTCAACGCAGACTATGTTCTAGTGCTTTTTGACTGTTTACCATCAAACCCAGACTGTGTACTTGTACCTGTAGACTATGTACCACCAAATGCAGACTGTGTATTAGTGCTTGTAGACTGTGTACCATCAAACTCAGACTGTGTACTTGTACCTGTATACTGTTTACCATCAAACCCAGACTGTGTACATGTACCTGTAAACTGTACTTATCAAACACAGACTGTACTAGTGCCTGAAGACTGTGTATGTTTACCTGTAGACAGTATCATCTACTTGTACCTTTAGACTGGGTACCATCAAATGCAAACTGTGTACTTCAACCTGAAGACTGGGTACCGTCAAACCCAGACTGTGTACTTGTGAACCTGTATACTTGTGGACTTTTAGATGTAGACTGTATACGCTTACCTGTAGACTGTGTACCATGATTGTGTTCTTAAGTACATTGCTGAATGATCATAGTTGTATTGTTTTGAATATTGTTTTGTTTATGATACTATGCAATACTTCATAGAAACTTTGTAAATCTGGTGCAATATATTTATTTACTCTGCTTTTCATGATGACTTTCAGCAAGCAAATATTTATGGGTTCTAAAGTTATTTAAGTACCAGTAGTTTTAATTGTAAAGATGTCTACATAAATATCACTGGAAATATTATTTTCTTAAGAGTAGTTAAAATATATCCTCGCCTCTAAATTGAGACAAACAATTCTGCTAGGTTGAGATTTGTGAAATGCAGAGTAAACATGGGAACGTGTTATACTGTATTATATCACATAATTATTAGGTCTGTGATTATATTCAAGTGTGTACACGTATGCATGTTACACGCATATACTTGTTATGTTGTGTTATGCTTGTGGGAGTACACTATATAATGTTGGATGTGTGTACATTTTATACTGTTTGCACACTTTGTTTACTTATATACATGTAATACTCTATTACAGTTTTTTTGTGTACATTATGTTATTTGTTTGGTAAATTAGGTTTTATACGGTGCCAACAGTGATTATCGAACA
The DNA here is from genome assembly GCA_037043455.1 of Cyrtodaria siliqua. Lineage (NCBI taxonomy): Eukaryota > Metazoa > Mollusca > Bivalvia > Adapedonta > Hiatellidae > Cyrtodaria > Cyrtodaria siliqua. The sequence continues at coordinate 75,244 of JAWPHD010008684.1, read as the reverse complement.
ATCCAGGCCCACCATCCATTTACCGTCAAAATAAAAATACGCAGAATGGGCCTAGCACCTTCTCATAGAGCGGCAGAGTTGCTGCAAATTTTGTTTTAGACATTCCATTCACTGGAGCCACAACCATTAAATGTTTTCTGCCCCCACTCAAGTGGCACCTGAAACCACGCTGAGGTCCCGATGAAGACATTTAATGACCATGACAAAAAGAAAATGAATTTTGGGTATTCTATCCCTTTGGAAGGAATCACATGGGCCATCTTATATGTGTGTACATACGGTACTGTGTTGCATATGTGTGTGTACATATATACTGTATACATTTGTGTGTGTACATACGGTACTGTATTACATATGTGTATGTGTACATATATACTGTATACATGTGTGTGTGTGTACATATGGTACTGTATTGCATATGTGTGTGTAAATACGTTACTGTATTGCATATGTGTGTATACATATATACTGTATTGCATATGTGTGTGTACATACGGTACTGTATTGCATATGTGTGTGTACATACGGTACTTTATTGCATATGTGTGTATACATATATACTGTATTGCATATGTGTGTGTACATACGGTACTGTATTGCATATGTGTGTGTACATATATACTGTATTACATGTGTGTGTGTACATACAGTACTGTATTACATTTGTGTGTGTACATACGGTACTGTATTACATTTGTGTGTGTACATATGGTACTGTATTGCATAGGTGTGTGTACATATATACTGTATTGCATATGTGTGTGTACATACGGTACTGTATTGCATATGTGTGTGTACATATATACTGTATTACATTTGTGTGTGTACATATGGTACTGTATTGCATTTGTGTGTGTACATACGGTACTGTATTGCATATGTGTGTGTACATACAGTACTGTATTGCATATGTGTGTGTACATACGATACTGTGTTACATATGTGTCTGTACATATATACTGTATTACATTTGTGTGGGGACATATATACTGTATTACATTTGTGTGTGTACGTATGGTACTGTATTATATTTGTGTGTGTACATACGGTACTGTATTACATTTGTGTGTGTACATATGGTACTGTATTGCATATGTGTGTGTACATATATACTGTATTGCATATGTGTGTGTGTACATATATACTGTATTGCATATGTGTGTATATATATATACTGTATTGCATATGTGTGTATACATATATACTGTATTGCATATGTGTGTGTACATATATACTGTATTGCATATGTGTATATACATATATATACTGTATTGCATATGTTTATATACATATATACTGTATTGCATGTGTGTGTACATATATACTGTATTGCATGTGTGTGTGTACATACGGTACTGTATTGCATTTGTTTGTGTACACTATTCAATATTGCTTTCATTACAGTACATTTTATATTTCTAATAATGAAGTAAATGTGTGTGCATTTTATTATTTTATACTAAGACCAACTGAATCATGGATTATGTGATTGGAATAAAATGTTCTTCTCTTATTGCATGTATTGTTTTATATTCCTCCTTTAATGAATGACAGTTGGCTATTTATTTGACCTAGCCAACTGGGGTGGAAGGTCACTATATGCAGATATAGAAAATAATCATGTCCACTCTTTAACCTTTAAATATATAATTAGATAATCAAGTGCTTTAGGTAAAGATCTCATCAAGATGTGTATCTCAAAGGTCAAGGTCATAGTTTGGCTTCAAAGGTCGTATACGCATAAATGTTCATGTCCACATGGTAACTTTGGAATAGGTTTAGATAAATTTAGATTTGGTAAAAGCATACCTTTACATGACAGCATGTTGGGTACTAAAATAACATCACAACCTTGTATTAAAGGTCATGCATATACTCTAGTTAAATATAGCTCCTTTTTCAGAGGTCATGGCCAAAATCATATCCGTGTTTATTTAACCTTAAATTATATCTCTGCTTTCACAAAGCGAAGTGTGAGCTATACAGGAATCGCGCTGTCCGTAACGTCCAGTCGCGTCGCATTCCATAACACATTTTTGTCCCATCGCGCTGCGTCCCACAACATTTTTATTACTTGCATTCCTCAAACAGTTTTGAATGGGTTGTTCCCAAACTTCATATGCACATAACAACTGATGACCTTCTGTCCCTCTACATCACACATTGTTGATTGCCTAATTTACAGAATTATGGCCCTTTGTTTGACTTAGAATTGCAGATCCAGTTGGAGGGAAAGGCAGAGGGGTTTGTTTGACTTAGAATTGCAGATCCAGTTGGAGGGAAAGGCAGAGGGGTAGAACCCCCCGAAATTCATGTTCATTTTATCATTTTTTGTTCATGCTCATTAAAGGTCTTCATCATGACCCCTGCATTGTTTCAGGTGCCATCTCGCTCATATCACTAGAGCAGTGGCAGAAAAACTTTAACGTGGCTCCAGCGTAAATGGAGTGTCTACAATAGAATTTGCAGCAACTCTGCAGTTCAGGGTGAGAAGGTTCTAGGTCCATTCTCCATATTTTATCTCGATGTACGTGGAGGATGAGCCTGGCATGTTCATTCGTGTTAGGCGCCATATAACCTTTCATGTGTTGGTGCGCCTTAAAACCCCAATTCAATTCAATTGACTTAGAATTTAAGCGAGTGTATTCATCACCTTTAGTGATAGTTCGATCTAGTTGTATAAACCCATGTGAAATGCATTCCTGAATGCAACATGCATTTTAAAGAAGAATGTGTGTGTGTGTGTGTCGTACTAAGGTTTAAAGTCCCTCCAACAACAAATACAGAACAAGCGCAATCCGGAGACACGTACCTTGAACGTAATGGTCACAATAGAGTCTGGACTTCTCTAGATGAGTGTGTTGGTACATCTGGTGCTGCTGCTGTGATGTCGATTCCATTGTCTGTATGTAGATGGTTTGTCGCTTTCGCTCTGTGTAGTTGTCGCTGCGGCGGTGAAGTAATGTCTGGCGTGGCGCTGGCTCCTACATCCGCTAGGTGGTGCTGTCCTACATCCGCTACTGGTATAGGGTCGGGGGTCCTGGTTTTGAAGCCACACCCATCGCAATATGACCCCTGCAACGCACACACTGCCCGACGTCCTGTCCCCCTTCTGTCGAATGTAGGCCTCGGCCTTCGCATCGATAACCGGGATTATGGTTGCGTCCCATGTTATCTCAGCTCCGGCTCCGGCCCGCGGACTTCTGACTTCCAGGTTCTGTAGACATCAGATGATGTGTGCTGTGATGGGACGCAGGAGACATCTTCACTCTTGGTCTAATGACAGTCAGTCTGCTAATCGCTCTCAGCCTCGGCCTCGATACTCATGGTTACGGTACGCCACATTTTGACCTCAGCTCCAGCTCCAAGTTTTCAGCAGAGTGAATGTCATAGTGCCCACTCAGCGACGTGCATGCGGTGAAGATAGCAGGTGGATTTAAAGAAGAATGGCCATATGGCTCAATATATAACACATGTCATATGTGTGGTATTGCTTTTTATATGACCATGTACCATGTTTACTGTATATATACCTTGGTAATTTTTGTCGTTCAGAGATGTCCATCAATGCCAACAATACATATGACCAAGTATCAAACAAAGAAATTAAAGTTATCAGAAAAAGATAACTGAAGTTAACTTCCTAACCAAACTGATGTTTTGGGTAAATAACGCAAAACATGAACTTGTATTGACCTTGGTATTTTTTGTCGTTCAGCAATGTCTACTAATGCCAACAATACATATGACCATGTATCAAAGACATAAAGTGAGGCAATCACATAAAGTTAACTGAGGTTAAGTTACCTAACCAAGGTTAAGTTAAAATATGACCTTGACCTTGGTATTTTTTGTCGTTCAGCCACCAATGCCAACAATACATATGACCAAGTATCAAACAAAGAAAATAAGGCAATCACATACAGTCAACTGAGGGTAAGTTACCTAACCAAGGTTAAGTTTTGGGAAAATAACCCAAAATATGACCTTGATCTTGGTAATTTTGGCATTACTTGATGTCCCTTGACCCAAAAAAGCATCTGAGAAAGTTCCAGAAAAATTTGAGTAGTTGATTTAAAATGTGGCTGCTGCCGCCGACGGAAAGGTGACTGCTACATCTCGCTACCCACTATCGTGGGTGAGACAATATGAGGCATAATTATATATACAACTGTGGAGCTAAAAACAATTCAAGCCAAGGCCTAGTGATGATGATTATTGATAAGTAAACAAAGTTCAAGCTATGAATGCAACAACATTATTGGAGCTTTAGATATTGATTTGGAACCTTTACCAAAATGACTAGAATGACATCTAGTTGATCCTAACCAAAGTTCATTTTGATTGGATGTCAAACATGGCTGCCAGCGGCCATCATTGTTTACATAAAGTTATATAGGAAAAACTTGTGGCAACTACTCCTCTGAAACTACTTGACACATTTTCATGAAACTTCACAGGAATGTTGCTCTCGATGCCTAGTTGATCCTAAAAATTCAGATTGGCCAGAAATTCAAGATGGCCGCCATGGCTAAAAATAGATTTTAAAAATTCGATTTTGTGACGACTGCTTCTCATAAACCGTAAGTTTTATTGATTTGGAATCTTTACCAAAATGACTGGCACGACATGTAGTTGATCTTAACCAAAGTTCATTTTGATTAGATGTCAAACATGGACGCCAGTGGCCATCTTTGTTTACATAGAGTTATATAGGAAAAACTTGTGGCGACTACTCTGAAACTACTCGACGGATTTTTATTAAACTTCACAGGAATGTTGCTCTTGATTTCTAGTTGATCCTAGCAAAATTTGAGGTCGCCCGTAAATTCAGTATGGCCGTCACGGCTAAAAATAGATTTTAAAAATGCAATTTTGTGGTGAATACTTCTCAAAAACTGTAAGTGATATTGATTTGGAACCTTTACCAAAATGAATGATACAACATGTAGTTGATCCTAACCAAAGTCAATTTTGATTGGATTTCAAACATGGCTGCCAGCAACCATCTTTGTTTACATAGAGTTATATAAGAAAAACTTGTGGCAACTACTCCTCTGAAACTACGTCATGGAATTTCATGGAACTTGACAGGAATGATGCTCTTGATGTCTATTGATCCTAACCAAAATTCAGGGCTGTGGGAAATTCAAGATGGCCACCACTGCTAAAAATAGATTTTAAAAAATGCAACATTGTGGCGACTACTTCTCAAAAACCGTAGTGATATTGAATTGGAACCTTTACCAAAATTACTGGTGCGACATATACCGCAACGGCTAAAGATAGATTTTTAAAAAAATGCGCTTTTGTTGTGATTACTTCTCAAAAAACATATTATGGAACCTTTACCAAAATGACTGCCAGGACATGTAGTTGGTCCTAACCAAAACATTTTGATTTAGATGTCAAACATGACCATATTTGATTCTAGCAAAATTTCAGGTTGGACAGAAATTCAAGATGGCCACAATGGCTAAAAATAGATTTTTAAGAAATAGATTTGGAGCAATTACTTCTGAAAACTACAAGTGATATTGATCTGGGATGTAGCGACTACTCCTCTGAAACTACTTGACTGGTTTTCATGAAACCAAAATGCATCGCTGTTGCATTAGAGTGGCTAGTGCTGCATTAAAGCTATGTATTAAGAAGGATTTTTCTTTTTTAGCTGTGTTTTTGAAAAAGAAACAGCTTATAGATTTGCGTAAAACGGACAGGCGTCCACATTTTGTGTTTTCTATAATATCTCAGCATTACTATGTCCGATCTTCATCAAACTTTAACAGCACCTTCCTCTCATCGAGCAAAGACCATACCTGAAAACTAGGTCAATGTGACTTACTTTCTCCAGAATATAACTTACGTTAACCTTTTTGTTTAACATGTCCGATCTTCTTCAGATTTTAACAGCACCTTCCTCTCATCAAGCACTGACCACACCCTGACAACTAGGTCACTGTAACCTACTTTCTCCAAAATATATGTTATATTAACCTTGTTAACTTTGTTATACGGGCATCAGCATTTTTTTTTTTTACCTCGGCATTGCCACGTCAAATTAATTTTTATATCTCAGCATTGTCATGTACAATTATTATAAAACTTGGACAGTAAGTTGCTGACATGTACCAAACATCATGCGCTGAAAATGAAAACTAGGTTTTCAACATTAAAGCATCCTCCCACTCCCAAAAAAATAAATCTATCTAGAAAAGCTCTATTAAATGGTTTCACCAAACACACAGGCACTCATCTTTCACATTTTGGAAAACCCGGCTTTAACACCACCAGACGTTACTCTCTCGTCTCTTTTTAAGCCACTACTACAGATGACAGATACTTCTCTGCAGCACCGGATACTCCTCAAACGGTGCTGATGCGTTTGGTAGGCATGCCTGGTGTCACAGTTTTTACATAGAGTTTAGGAAAATGTTTAAAAATTCTTCTCTGAAACTATAAGAGCTGGACGTCTAGTATTTTGCATAACAAGTTTCTTCAATGGTGATCCTGGGGGTAACTTTTAGCATGCCCGGGGGTACCAGTTTAAAGAAGAGTTATATTGGGAAAAAATCTATTTATTACCAGACCTCTTCTATCTGACCCACTATTGTTACTGCTGCAAGTGTCTATAACAGCATTACTTCTACTTCTACTTCTACCACATAACTGGCCACATTCAACAAGTGTCTATAACAGCATAATTTCTACTTCTACTTCTAACACATAACTGGCCACATTCAACAAGTGTCTATAACAGCATAATTTCTGCTTCTACTTCTACCACATAACTGGCCACATTCAACAAGTGTCTATACAAGCATTACTTCTACTTCTACCACATAACTGGCCACATTCAACAAGTTGAAGTTATTGCCAGTGGAGGAATGCTTTACATCGTAAGAAAAAGAAAAGAGTTTGAAATAAAAGTTTGAAATATGTACAGTGTTAAAAAAGAATAATGCACTTAAGGAGGTTTAGATAAAGAGTGTGGACAACTGAGTCTTGAAAGACTCAAGAGATCCAGAATTCACTATATCTAGTGGCAGGCTGTTCCAGTCTCGAATAGTATGAGGGAAGAAAGACCACTTATGGTAATCGGAACAAGACGTTGGTATTTGGTAGGATTTTGGATGCATATTTCTAGAGAATCTATGGGAAGGAATCAGTTTTGTGTGCTTGTCAATGGCTACTAGATCATTTTCAACCTTGTACATAATGGTAAGCCTGGCTTCCTTCCTGCAAATCTCAAGACTCTTCCATTCGAGGCCTTTTAGCATTTCCCCGACACTGGAGCGGTTCCTATATCTGTTGGATACAAAACGAGCAGCCCGCCTTTGCACCATCTCGATCTTGTTAATGTCCGTCTTTTCATAATGTTTTTAGGTGAGTGTCTCTTTATATGTTTTCTTAATCCATGATTATCATAAGACAGAGCCAGGTTTCTATCATAAAGGTCAAGGCAAAAAAATGAATATTACCACGTAAACTATACCTTGTGAAAACGCATTTAATAATTATGGAGTGATGATCTATGAATAACTGACATCCTTACTTTACTATAGTGCTTTATTTAACACAACCAATGTCATAACAAGTACAACATAATGTAACATGATTCAAGCTAACTATAAGTCCTAATTAACACTAGAAGTGTCAAGCTTAATTTAAAAAAACAATACTATCTATATTTTAACTGACTGACAGATTATGATTATCCATCACTCCTTGTTACAGGAGTGACCAGGGATTACAGGAGTGACCAGGGATTACAGGAGTGACCAGGGATTACAGATTATAGGAGTGACCAGGGATTACAGGAGTGACCAGGGATTACAGATTATAGGAGTGACCAGGGATTACAGGAGTGACCAGGGATTACAGATTACAGGAAGGACCAGGGATTACAGGAGTGACCAGGGATTACAGATTATAGGAAGGACCAGGGACTACAGGAGTGACCAGGGATTACAGATTACAGGAAGGACCAGGGATTACAGGAGTGACCAGAGATTACAGATTACAGGAGTGACCAGGGATTACAGATTACAGGAGTGACCAGGCATTACAGATTACAGGAGTGACCAGGGAGCTGTTAAAATAGTTATACCCTAAAGTCGCGCTATATATCAAAGAGACACATCGTGCCTTTTTACCATATATGGCATATTGACAAAATGTCTTTTAAAGCAAAGAAAATCACTTTGATTTTCTTTGCTTTAAAATATATTTTGTCAATATGCCATATATGGTAAAACGGCACGATGACAACAAAAAAATTTTTTTTTTATAGAGCATTTCAATGCAAAACTCTGCTACATCAACAATTAAAATTATTTTTTTTTAAATATGTTGAATAAACTCTTGAAGTTACATAGCAAAATATTAAGGCTAAATGCAGTTATTTGAGATTTCTTAATTTTCTGCTGTCCCAGCAACAAGGAATTTACATAGGAAAAGCCCCATCAAAAAAGCATTTTAGCTGTTTATTTCTCAACCGACTTTCAAAACCAAGGTATTTTTATTTACCCTATGATATTAAGTAAATATTGATTAAAATTGTACTCAAGTTAATTCTGAAAACCCTTTGGCTGAGATGACTGCGTCCTAAACATTAGTTAAGAAATTATGCAATATGACAAATACCCAAATTATACAGAAAGTCAAACGGTAATGCTGCAAGTTTGTTTTTTTAAGAATCAAGATTGGTGTGTGTCCCTTAAAGGTAGGGGTATAGTTATTGTTGAACCTACTTTTCAATCCAATCATATTGACTAAATTTTCAAAAAAATTATACTTATTTCATTAAATGTCTTTTATAAAGTGCAATTACCATTTTGTTAAGTGTTTATGGCAAAATAAATAGAATATTATATTCACAACTGTCTATTTTTTACTTTCATGAACTCATTGGATAAAAAGATATGATATTTGTATCCAATCATATTAAAGACAATAATATTATACAGTCACCGGTGTAAGATTTTCTATTTATTCAAAAAAAGTAACTGAGGATATGCCCTGATGATTATGTCATGCATGTTTGCCAGATCACTGATCAGTATTAAGTCTTAAAGGGACTGGAGGCAATCTGGAAGCTTTATGGGTGTCATTCCAATAACGAATATAACCCTCATAATGTGACTCTGATTCAATGTACATGCAATAAACAAGAACCCATTATCCATACGATTTAATTATTGTTAATGAAATAGTTTGGTCTGGAAAACTAGACGACTCCGCTATAGATCATTGATTTTTATTCACATGATGCTTTACTAAGCCTCGTATAAGTTCTTGTTTTGTGATCAAGTACACGTTATTTGCATTATATGTACCACTGTTAGCAATATATTCCACATTTATATTAATAGCAACAAAACGCAGCAGAGTTGTTGACCTTTCCAGTCTGAAAATTTTCATTACAAATAATTAACCAGACGGCAACATGTAGATTAAGTTAATGCATATATTTCATTTGAAACTGATTTGTTTGAATGGTGTAACTGTTTTACATTATATTTATCACATGTTAGGCCATATAACATGTTCGATTTTTTGTGGTAGAGGCAGACCACCCCATTTTTTCTGGGTAGAACCAGTACTGTATTTCATTTGTATGGACACCAATTATTCTTATAGATTGCCTAAAGTCCTTTTAAATAAAGTTATCATAGCCTGACCCATAAACAGGTTGTAAATATCACAGATAAGAGGAATTGAATCAGAAGTAAAGTATATATATATAAAAACTATGTTCATAAAAGATCGACATAAAACAGTATCAAATATTGAATTAAATTGTAAATATTAAAACAACCATAATAAATAATTTTATAATAATAACTTATATCCTTATAATATTTGTAAACAAAGATATGCATGATCTATGAACTTAATAAATAGTTATAAAAATGTACAACAATGGACCATGAATAATTAACCTTTAACACCGCTTTCAAATCAGTAATGGTACCCTGCCTCTAGATCCTTTAACGGACACTTCAAAAACATTAACTATTGATGTTTTGTTGTCGTAATATATCATTTTGTTACTTTAAGTACGTTTTAACGTAATCCATAATGCAATTGCAACCCAAATTCAGTCATTTATCTAAAAAAGACACTTATAGTATGAAGATAAGGAATGAAATGTATTAATACTACTTATTCAAACTAAATGCAGATGGTGTCCTTAATGTTCAGAGGAAACACAAACAAAAGTAAATCTATAAATGCTTAACAGTGTACAAAAAACATACAAAGTCAGCAACAGTTAGTATACATGAGCATCAATGATTGTATAGACATTAGTTAACTGCTGGGATCGATTATAGGGAAATCCTTCACGTGACGGTAGACGTGTTGTTATTTTCATGAACGAGCGTATGCGAATGAGTGAATAAACAAAACACGACTACCATCAAGTGAAGGATTTCCCTTTAATCAAACCCAGCAGTTAAATAATGTACTTATTACATTTTAAATCAGTTTATGTATAATTTAACCTAAACTATTCACCTTATGGAACATTATCGGCGGATGACATCGACGTCAGCAACACTTTATTGACGTCATAACTCAACGTCACAGTTATTTATTTTGTTCGGAGTTAGTTATTAATATTTATGATTATGAATATTGTTTCATGAGAAAACCCCATCTTTCACCCAAATAAATGTAATTAGAGTTTATTCAACTCTTTTTTATATAACTTAAAAAATAACCGACAAATATATTTGTATGTACACTCAAGTGATATGAAAACGCTATATATTGTATATACTGCACAATTAATTGCACATAATATTCCAAAGAAATCCCAAGATGTTTTTAAAAAGAAAGTTGCAGTTAACTAGAGAAAGGACACAACTGTGATGTTGTAGACGTTTTAATCACACTACACTTTGTAACAAGAACTTCATAAATGTTGAAGTAGCTCTTTGAAAAATTGAGCTAGTTCAGTACTGTATTTAACGTAAATAGTTTGCAAAATGTTGCATCCTAAGTTTGCTCACATGATTGAGCCAAACGCGTACTCTGTGAATAATGAAACATTGAAGGAATACTATTTGCTGTATTATTTGTTGTTTTAGTATTTTTTCCAAAAGGAAAGGTCTTACGTAGCCATGTACCATTCGATTAAAAGCAGCATATTGTACATACAATATATAGCGGAAATTCCCGTGTTGCGTTTTCATATCACTTGAGTGTATGTGTTTTCACAAGCCAGTTCTCGTCGAATTATTTCTGTAAGTGGTTCAACTTTGATTAAATGCATACACATTACAAGTTCCATTAATTATGTTTTAACATGATTTATACCCTCCGTTAAAACAGTCTCTCAGCAATATACCTAATCTAACAATACAATCAAATGTATTTATTTGAGCTTCAATATGTTCATTCTTAGTACCGGTTTAGTACCGGTAGTTAATTATTGAGATTGTCAGAAAGCACTTCTATGATATATTTACATGAATGTTCTCAACTTCCCAGGCATCGTTGAGGTGAACTGGAATATTTATATAAATATATAGACAATATTATGTCAGTTCCTTTTATGATCAAATTTATTAGACCAGGCTTAGATCAAGAATGGTGAGGCTGCCGAGCCATTCTGCGTTTTCGTGCCGAGCCTAATAAACTGGATAGTTAAAGGGTATAATACCCTTTTTATCATGAAGAGTATCCTCATTTTCTGTATGGTTTACTAGTTTTATCTATTTAAAAGAATGTTAAACTTGTCGAGGATGCCACCATATTGTTTTTTCTTTATGCCGTTTTACATCAGATAACGTTTTATGTACAATAAATGCCAAGGATTTCCGAATTGTTTTTGGTTTATTAGTCAGTGCTTAATAAAGCAAAATTTATTAGGTCACAAACATGAGTTCAATCATTAAATATCTCAACTGATTCCAATTAACCAGAGCTGTAAACTTCAGAATGTATATGTATAATGGACAGCCATACAGAATCAATTAAGGATTGAATTTCCTAGCTGATCATTTATTGGGGTATGACAAAGGGCTTCTCGATAGCTTTAATCTACCTATATGTTTTTCATACTCCAATGAAGGATCAAAATGTAGAATTCTATCTTTATATTTGCATTTGATTTTATTATGGGGTGCCAAAATAAATTCGGTGTGAAACAGTTAAAAACGGACATTCTGAGCTACTGTTAAAATAGCGACATATGCAACATTTGATTGAATAAATAATGTGTTTTACTTATAATGGAAACTATTGACTATCTGAACAATGAACGTCATAATGACAGCGATGTCATTAAAAAAAATCACCATTCAATCTAATTTTTATGGAAGCCACACCCCAGAAGGTGAACTCAAATTGGCCTTTACCGATAGTTTGTCACTTGTTAAAACTTTGATGGATTAATTTAATGCCCATCCTTAATGTGTTTCGGACAGACTTGTAAACTCTGCATCAGTCACTTATTATTACAAACAGTCCCCACCATCAAATAAATTTCAATCCTTACTTTTTCAACTTATTATAACCAGTCAGAGAACTCAAACATTTTGTCATGGTTAAAAGACATGTTTATTTATTTAAGAAATAGAACATCGTTTACGGTGAATTATCGTTTAATATATCACGGTTTGGAGTTCAATTGTAAACAATAATTTCACGAGCCCGAAGGGTGAGTGAAATTATTGTTTACAATTGAATGACAAACCGTGATATATTATAGATAATTCACCGTAAACGATGTTCTATTTCTATTCTAATACCCCTAAAATGTGAAAATAACGCACACATCTGAAATCTTTCGCATTGCTTTGCTTACTCTCCTAACGTTGCATACGTTACAATGCGCTATGCGCAATGCGCAATGCTTATTCTCCTAACGTTGCAAAAATTACAGTGATATATCGTTCAATATAACGAGATATTTTAAACTAGGCTATATAATGCGGGTGTATTAGAATCAAAGATAAGGAAAGCAGTTTTTGATAAGCCAGTACACACACTGCAGATTATTGTCTTCTTTCCACTGTTCTGTATGCTTAGTTTATAACTATTCTACTGGTGATTGTCAGCCAGTGAGCCAAGCTATATCTACTTCTACAGCATGTTTTCCTTGCTACATAAAAAATCTCAAAAATCTGTTTTGTTTCTTTGGAGTATATAGTGTTAGACTATTAACAGAACAGTTAACGTCCACTTAAAGAAACGAAAACATGCAGATACAGAATTATAGCTCTTACGGCTTCATATTCTGTACCTATCAAAGAGCTATGATGCGGCCTATAGAAAATAGGTAGGCTTGCAGGAAGACTTCATCCACACTTTCTGGTAAGGTTTTTGAAGAGATCACGTAAAAGGACAATTTAAGTCCCCTTAAACCAAACAAAGACATGCAGATATGGCAGCATGTTCTAGTGACACAGTTCGGCACGTAGCCAGGTGGAAGCTTGAAGCTCGAAGTCGGAGCTTCCATATAATTTTCCTGATATAGAGTCTGGAAGCTTGAGCATGTCCCCGGACCCCTCTTTGCCGCTAAAATTTTGAGCTTCCATTTTGTTGAAAATCTGGCGATGCCACAGATAGCATGTTCTGCTTACAATTTACTTTTAATAAACAGACACAGTGACTGCCAATTTGCGTATTTTTATTTCATCTGTAGTTATTACACACAGGTAATCTGCCCACATACAGTTATTTTGTTTTCTATTGCATCTGATTATATTTTACTATCCTTTGCTAATCATTCTTTGAAATAAGTGGTTTTCTTTGTGACAGGGAATTCCCTAACAAACAGTCCATCATCTTCATCTGCAGCGAGCCAGCGATTACACGTAAACAAGTATTCCTCATACAGCGGCACCTTCAGCTCATCCAAATTTTCATCATCATCATACAGACCCTTTGTTTTACCACCTTTTCTCCCCTTCTTAATCTCTTCTTGCCTGCTTTGACTAGATGCGCTAGTGCTAACACGTCTTTCAGTTGCAGACTGGCCTCGATTGAGACTCGAAGCACTTGACGCCCTTCGATTTCTCTGATCTATATCACTGTTTGCAGAACTTGCCCTGCGACCCCTGGAGTCCAAACTCTCCCTTCTTCCCCTGCTGCTTGCATCCCTGCGTAGTGCCGAACTTGGCCTTCTGGAATCTTGGGATCCTCGTCGTTTGTGGATCTCTGATTCATCATCTGATGATTCTGAAGAACTGGAAGAACTTTCACTGGAAACTGAGAAAAAGTTACCACTACTACCCTTCGCTTTCTTCTCTTTCTTTTCTTTTTTCTTCTTTTCTTTTATCTTTCTCTCATCTCTTCCTTTCCGTTTCAAATAATCGTTTGCTTCTACATGTTCTAATTCAGAATCTTCATCAGAGTCTCTTCTTTCTAATTTCTTCTTCTTCTGAGAAATGGTTTCATTCTTCAATCGTTTCTTCATCTTTTTCAGTCTTTCCCGGGCCTCATCATTTGGAATGTACCGTCTCAATGTCACCTGGTGTATAAAAGAGAAATAATGTTATTATTTGCTGTGTCCCAGCTCTCTGTATGATTTTGGTGACTACAGAGGTAAATGAGATAATGTAGAAATAAGCTGAATCTTATTTTCAAAGTTTGTTTCTTTGAGGTCTATTACATTTAAATTTACCTGGAGGGGTGCATGGGGAATGCACATTCAATTTTAATATGATGGTAGTGGGTAAAAGCATTTTTAGGGGGCTATTTTATAATGAAATAATAGGGTGGGGGTGGGGATAAAAAAAAAGTGGCATCCCCTCTTCTCCAGGTAAATTTAAAAGAAATAGCCCTGAAGCTACATAATTTAGTGTACAGTATGTTTATTTCAATAGCAATGAAAAGTATCGACGGTTCACTTTTCTTAAAATGTCATTTATTACTTAGTTCTGGTGACCTCTATAAAACACAGATTATATTTGAAAGTATTTAATTTATTAAAAAGATTTAAAAGGCAATTTAGAAGAGGGATTGGTGTACATTCAAATACAAATGAAAACTTTCATAATGTGCTTTTGGATTTAAAATATGCATATGC
The DNA here is from genome assembly GCA_037043455.1 of Cyrtodaria siliqua. Lineage (NCBI taxonomy): Eukaryota > Metazoa > Mollusca > Bivalvia > Adapedonta > Hiatellidae > Cyrtodaria > Cyrtodaria siliqua. The sequence continues at coordinate 60,201 of JAWPHD010008684.1, read as the reverse complement.
ATTAAGTTAAGCCGTATGTTACCTTCATGTTAATTATTATTACTGAAAACATTCGACTGTAAAGCTTGACGATTCTGCTGTGTTTTGTTGCTAAATCACAAATATTAATTTATATGGGGATTATACTGCTAACTGTTTCTCAAATGAACCTGTATACTTCTATCACAAAATCTATCACAAAACAAGAATTTATAAAAGCCTTAAAGCGTCATATGAATTACTATCAATTATTTATGCACCAAAAGTAGCCTAGTTGTCTAGTTTTCCTGATCAAACTATTCATTAACAATAATAAAATTGTATGCGTAACAGTTCCTAGTTAAGTGCATGAATGTTTGCTTGTTAAATATGAATCTAAAACTCAGTATGACGGTTGTATAGTACTGACACCCATGATGCTTCCAGATCACCTCCAGTCCCTTTAAGTGATACAATGCCTGGAAAAGCAAACTGTTGGGAAGTTAAATAGTTTTGGGCAGGTTAACTTTTGCAGATTGGAGGTTTGGTGCACCCTATTACCTGGTTCTAACCCCCGGGGCCCTTTTGCCACTGACCAACCCAGGGTGGTACCCCTATTGTCAACCCAGGGTGGTACCCCTATTGTCAACCCAGGGTGGTACCCCTATTGTCAACCCAGGGTGGTACCCCTATTGTCAACCCAGGGTGGTACCCCTATTGTCAACCCAGGGTGGTACCCCTATTGTCAACCCAGGGTGGTACCCCTATTGTCAACCCAGGGTGGTACCCCTATTGTCAACCCAGGGTGGTACCCCTATTGTCAACCCTTTTATGTTTGTTGTGTCCCACACTTTGCTTCTTTTTATCCTTGTAACTGTTGTTAGTTTTGCATGTTTTTGGTTGACTGTTCCATTAATGCTATATTTGTGCATGTTTTTGGTTGACTGTTCCATTAATGCTATATTTGTGCATGTTTTGGGTTGACTGTTCCATTAATGCTATATTTGTGCATGTTTTTGGTTGACTGTTCCATTAATGCTATATTTGTGCATGCTTTTGGTCGACAGTTCCATTAATGCTATATTTGTGCATGTTTTTGGTTGACTGATCCATTAATGCTATATTTTTGCATGTTTTTGGTTGACTGTTCCATTAATGCTATATTTGTGCATGTTTTTGGTTGACTGTTCCATGAATGCTATATTTTTGCATGTTTTTGGTTGACTGTTCCATTAATGCTATATTTTTGCATATTTTTGGTTGACTGTTCCATTAATCTATATTTTTGCATGTTTTGGTTGATTGTTCCATTAATGCTATATTTTTGCATGTTTTTGGTTGACTGTTCCATTAATCTATATTTTTGCATGTTTTTGACTGACTGTTCCATGAATGCTATATTTTTGCAAGTTTTTGGTTGATTGTTCCATGAATGCTATATGTTTGCATGTTTTTGGTTGACTGTTCCATTAATGCTACATTTTTGCATGTTTTTGGTTGACTGTTCCATTAATGCTACACTTTTGCATGTTTTTAGTTGACTGTTCCATTAATGCTATATGTTTGCATGTTTTTGATTGACTGTTCCATTAATGCTACATTTTTGCATGTTTTTGGTTGACTGTTCCATTAATGCTATATTTTTGCATGTTTTTGGTTGACTGTTCCACTAATGCTATATTTTTGCATGTTTTTGGTTGACTGTTCCACGAATGCTATATTTTTGCATGTTTTTGGTTGACTGTTCCACGAATGCTATATTTTTGCATGTTTTTGGTTGACTGTTCCACTAATGCTATATTTTTGCATGTTTTTGGTTGACTGTTCCACGAATGCTATATTTTTGCATGTTTTTGGTTGACTGTTCCACGAATGCTATATTTTTGCATGTTTTTGGTTGACTGTTCCACGAATGCTATATTTTTGCATGTTTTTGGTTGACTGTTCCACTAATGCTATATTTTTGCATGTTTTTGGTTGACTGTTCCACGAATGCTATATTTGTGCATGTTTTTGGTTGACTGTTCCACGAATGCTATAATTTTGCATGTTTTTGGTTGACTGTTCCACCAATGCTATATTTTTGCATGTTTTTGGTTGACTGTTCCACGAATGCTATATTTTTGCATGTTTTTGGTTGACTGTTCCACGAATGCTATATTTGTGCATGTTTTTGGTTGACTGTTCCACGAATGCTATATTTGTGCATGTTTTTGGTTGACTGTTCCACGAATGCTATATTTGTGCATGTTTTTGGTTGACTGTTCCACGTATGCTTTATTTGTGCATGTTTTTGGTTGACTGTTCCACAAATGCTATATTTTTGCATGTTTTTGGTTGACTGTTCCACGAATGCTATATTTTTGCATGTTTTTGGTTGACTGTTCCATTAATGCTATATTTTTGCATATTTTTGTTCAACTGTTCCATGAATGCTATATTTTCTGTTCAACGTTTATACCTATTTTTATAGCATTATTGTTTTAAAACTCAGTTAATGAATGATCTTATTCTAAATGAACAAACATGCCATTTAAAAGAGAAATTGCAATGAGTCCTTTCATAATTTTGCCAGTAAATCTGTCACTTTCAATCAAATAAAGTTGGAAAATCCAATTATCAAATGATCTGTCCTTCTGAATTCCTATATACATTTTTATAATATCTAGTATTAATGAACTTTAAGAAACATGCCTTTACACCTGTTGATTAATATTCACCTTTGTGTTAAAGATTAACATCTGTGCTTACCTTCTCTAGAAACCATCCAGCACCTGGTCCAGAATTGTCGTGACCTATCACTATGTTCTGCAAGGGACCCACATTCACTGCCCGAATCTACATAATAATAACAAAAATGTTTATCACATAACTTTTGAGGTGGGAGTGTAATAATGATATACGAGGGACTGGTGGATAAAAAGTAAACGGAAAGATCTTTTAAAATGTATATTTTTTGTAATCAAATATTGAAACTTTAGTATATTACAATCATACATATATTGCAATTGATGGCCAAATATAAAAGTTCTACAATGAATACACATGTTTCTATGGTAACATGCATCACCGGTTAAAAATAGCAGTGTAATATCTACGAAACTGCGTTTTTATCCTATTTTGCCAAGTACTCTCATTTTAAAACTATTCTTTCAACAAAGAAATGACTACCGTATATGCTCCCCTGAAACTTTTCGGGAAAAACACAAATCACAATTTGTTTCGAAAGTCTGTCCATTATTTTTTTGTTACATCACTCGGGAAATCCGAAGGCTAATTTTGACTATTGCAATGTTCTTGATTGAGAACGAGAGTTTGGCACAAGCGCATAACAAAGCTAGTAGTTTTTCTTACAGTAAGAACATCAGCTTAGATAATCTAAATGACAAACAGAGGATGGGGTGAAGCCTATCCAATTTGTAACGTGCAAAAAAAAGTTTGATTTGCTGTGATATTCAATGTATAGGTGACAAGTGATTGCCTAAGGGTGTACATGCTTAAACAACAGCAAATAGGCAAATATCTTGTGATGGGTCATATACACAGTAAAAATGGACCGAATAAGTCGATATGGACAGACAAGCATGTAACATAGACAGAATAGTAGTGGCAAATTTTAATGAATAGTTTTAGTTTAAAGAGAATGGTATGTTTCAATGAGGAATCAAATATGTGTAACATGATTTGCTGTCTTGCTGAAATAAATAGCATTATTTCTATTTTACATGAAATTATTTAGTGTATGGTCAATGTGATCTCATGACTTGATTCAAATTGTGGAATTGTTGACGTATCAATGAAAGTAATATCGTTAATAAAAATATATTTAAGAATAAAAGTGATCCTTAGCAAATTTTGAGTAGTATATTATACAAAGGATGAATTCATTCAGCAAAAGAATATTGAATATGATAGATGAAATTAAAGAAACAGTTTGCAATAATCTATATTACACACTTGGACAGAAACACACATGCTGTGACATGCTTGTAATTTGTACTACATCAATTTTATGTCGTCATATGGTGGCAGATAAAAAGGAAAACATGCAGACTGCTTGTAAAAATAATAATTTTGATTTAACCAAAGAGTTACCTTTATTTGTTTTAATATATGTTATTATCTTTAAAATGTATGAATGAAGAAATATATCTGTAGTGGGTCCTAGCAGAATGTCTGTCCATTTTACTTGAATCAGTAGACAGATTCAATTCAAAAGAAAATAATTACAACACAGATGAAAAGTTATATTTGTATTACCATTTCTGTAACCAATACACATTGCTTGAAAAAGATAAATGTTATTTCATGATATATCTGTATGTTACTATTTTTGCTATATGTGGTTAAAGAGCATAAAAATTATATGAGCTAGCCTATAATATAAACCTAAGTTTTTATGTCGGTTCAAAAGCTTATGCATAGTTTTGTTAATTGTTTTATGTCTTGTCGACTTTAAATTTAAAAATCTTCTTCACTGGTCAAGGTACCAGCACTGGTCATGGTACCAGCATTGGTCATGGTACTAGTATTGGTCGAAGTACCAGCATTGGTCAAGGTACCAGCATTGGTCAAGGTAACAACATTGGTAAAGGTACCAGCACTGGTCAAGGTACCAGCATTGGTAAAGGTACCAGCACCGGTCAATGTATCAGCATTGGTCATGATAACATCATTGATCACGGTACCAGCACTGGTCAAGGTAACAGCATTGGTAAAGGTACCAGCACCGGTCAGTGTATCAGCATTGCTCATGGTAACATCATTGGTCAAGGTACCAGCACTGGTCAAGGTACTAGCATGAGTCAAGGTACCAGCACCTGTCAAGGTACCAGCACTGATCAAGGTACCAGTACCAGCTAAGTTACCAGTACCAGTCAAGGTACCAACACAAGTCAAGGTACTAGCAAAGGTCAATGTACCAGCACTGGTCAAGGTACCAGCACTGGTCAAGGTATCAGCACCAGTCGAGGTATCAGCACGAGTCAATGTACCAGCACTGGTCTCATACAAATCTAGACAGCTAGTAAAACCCTTACATAAACACGTTACAAAAGCACTAATCTAGACAGCTAGTAAAACCCTTGCAGAATCCTTCCCACCTTTCCATCATTAAATACAATGTTAATGGTATCTCTTTTAAATATATAAATACAGGAATTCTTGTTTAAAATCTAAGGATTAAAAAATCCTTAAATTTCTTAGAAATTCTACAGTTTTTTTAACAGGAAACATAGGATTTTTAATACATCAAAATCCAAAGTATCTCTGTTATGGAAACATGGGATTTTTAGGAAATTTATCTCTAGAATTAGAAGATTTGTTTTATTGAGTGTTAATATTAATGAAACTAATCTATTTTGGGATCAAACTTGACATGATGTAGACATTACCTCAAAATTGTCCACCATATTCCTCTCAAAATTATTCTTTGCATCATCGAGTTTAAGCCTGGGTGTGACTCCTTTGACACCAGCCATTTGTATGAAGACATCAGCGTCTGTTCCAGCATACCTCACGTCTCCTGTCTTCACAGATATGTGGTACTTTGTGTCAGTACCTGAAACATTGAATGCACAATAGAAAGAAGCAAGTCTTTTTTTGGGGTTGTGTGTTAGGGGTTGGGTGGTGGGGGGAGAGAAATTGGGAGTGGGCATGGGCACAATTTTTGGATACAAAAGATCGAAAATATATTTAATCTTGAAGATTTTTTTATGTTTTAATTTTATTTACTTTTTTAAATATTTAAAGGTGGGGTTGTGGGGTGGTGGTGGTGGTGGGTGGAGGGGTGTGTGTGTGTGTGGGGGGGGGGGGGGGGGGGCGGGGCACTACTATTAAGGGAGGCATGTATGAAATCATCTAGTGGGCATGATTATTAGTGCGGATTTCCTTTATTTCAATATAACAGGCACTGCAGAGCTATTGGTGTCCAACATGGTGCTTTGAATGATATCACATATTTGTCATAGACTGAACCATTTTTAAAATTTTAGATTGTTCTAGAAAAAAACTGACGCACATCCTTTAAAATAAATGTTATAGTCTTATTTATATAACGGGTTATCAATAATGTGACTTTATCTCAATACATTAAAGACAAACACGGCAGCCTTGAAGTATTTATTCAGCTGTACATGTATTTGTAGTTCAAAAGTGTTTAAAGCCCCTCTGCCATTGTACACAAGTAGAGAATCCTTCAAGAATTCCTCAAGAATTTAAAATGTTACCTTATTTACCTATACATGTATATATATATATACATATAAAGTGTCATTTTTATCTTAAAGCTGTATGTAGATATTTAAATACCAAAGAAACATATAAAGGATATTTGTTCATTTGGAGTGAATAACAGATTTTATTTCACCGAGAAGTGAGGAAACTTATAGAGCACAAAAGATTTCCAAAGATGGACGGACACAAGGACAGACGGTCTGACCACTATAAGACTCCTTATCTCAAACTAGCTAAAAAAAATAACTATACATCATCAAATCTAAAAGCCTGTATTCAGTCAGTAATATTTCTTAAAGAGAATGTAGCAAAACAGCCAAACAGCTCAATTATTGAGTTGTTGTTCTAAAATGGATATGGGAGCTGCCATTTTGAGAACTATGACATCATAGTTTTTAAATTACCATATATGGAGGGGTCAGTGCGAAACTATTGTTACTACATATGAATAAAGGAGAACCCTTGATATGGAATATTGATAAATATCATTGAAAGCAAAGAAAATCAGTGCAAACAAATTCAAAATCCTTTACTGGTCTCATAAAGCATGCTTGTCATGAAGTGTACATATTTTTCATACAGTTGCTGTAATATGTTTCCCTGTAAATCAGTAAATTTTCATATTTATAAATATTCCATATATGGTCATTCAGAACTGTGATGTCTTAGCTCTCAAAATGGTGGCTTCCATATCCGTTTGAACAAAACCTTCGAATGATCATATCTTCTTTGTTTGTCATCCGATTTTGATATAATTTTTTCCACCTTTTCCAAGTTTTTTAGAACTCTCAATTATAAAGATTGTTTGGCTGTGTCGCTACATTCTCTTTAAATTTGATTTATTTTCAGGTTTATTATTTTTCTTTTATTACATGGTCCCGCCTTAATTCCATTAAGTGATTGTAAAGCTTTTATTAGAAGGATTTTAGAATGGTTATTTCAACAATAAAATATGTTTAAAAACGTTTTCTTACTGATAAAATGTGTTAATCTGTTTAAAAATTACCTATTAAATGTTTTAATTTTAAGGTTTTTTTTCATACCCCAGCCAACCCCGTTTTCGCTTCTTGGAGAAGGGGTTTGATGGGGTATGAAAGTTAATACTCGGACCACGTAATGAAAACATCTATAAACAAACTGATTATGAGATATCTATCAATATTAGTTTTTGTATGCACCTACAGAGATTTACTTTTAACTACAGACTGGAAACCAGGCTGAAAATATAACACAGACACAATACATCTTAACTAATTTAACATGCCATTGTAGATTTACAAAATAACTCAAAAACTAAGAACTGAAAAATTAATGAAATCACATAAATGATCTAAAAACACTCATATACTAAATCAGGCTTTCCATTAAATGCTAAAATGCAAATATGTATAGGTATAAATCATAACTTCGAGGGCAAAAAAACATAATAATAAAACAAGAAATGTGTCCATGGGACACGGATGCCCCTACTAAAAAAAACAGTAAACAAGAGGCCCAAGAGGGCCTGTGGACGCTCTACTGGCTAAAGATAAAGTTTATGCACAAGGGGCCATAACTCTTTCAAATATCGTTCAACCAGAACATGGTGATGATATAGGCAACTAGGCTTGCAGGGCACGAAAATTCCACTCGTCCGCTCGCTATGACGAGTGCTCATTGATGCAGGACGAGTAGAAATTCAGATAAATTCTTTAAAAATTTATCAATTTGGCCATTCAAATATTGCATAGGATGAGTAACTGAGAAACAAATTTTCTTCCCCTGGCTTGGTACTGATTGTCCCTGACAAGTTTCGTTGAAATCCAGCCAGAGGTTCAGGAGAACTAGTCTGTACAAAGTTAAGTGTATTAAACCTTTTAAGGGGCCATAACTCTGCCAAAATTCATTCAACCAGAACACGGCAATGATAGGTGCAACTAGGCTAGGTACTGATCATCCCCATCAAGATACGTTGAAATCCAGCAAGGAGTTCAGAACAGACTAATCTGGACGTTTCTCTATTAAAACCTTTAAAGGGCCATAACTCTGACAAAAATCATTCAACCCGAATATGGCGATGATATGCACAACTAGGCTTGATACTGATCATCCTTGTCAAGTTTGGTTAAAATCCAGCCAGGGGTTCTGGAAAACTAGCCCGGAAAATGTTTGTGTATCAAAAACCTTTAAAGGGCCATAACTCCACCAAAAATCTGTTAACCGGAATGCGACGATGATATGCACAACTTAGCTTGGTGCTGATCATCCCTGTAAAGTTTTGTTGAAATGTGGGGAGACGTTCAGGAGAATAGTCTAGACAAAGTTTGTGTATTAAAACCTTTAAAGGGCCATAACTCTGCCAAAAAACATTTAACCGGAACACGGCAAAGATTTGCACAACTAGACCTGGAACTGATCATCCCTAAACAGTTTTGTTTAAATCCGGACAGAGGTTCAGGAAAACTACTAAGGACAAAGTTTGTTTATAAAAACCTTTAAAGGGACATAACTCCGCCAAAATCGTTCAACTGGAACACAGTGACGATATGTACAACTAGGCTTGGTACTGATCATCCCTGAAAAATTTCAATGAAATTTCGCCAAATGAAGGCACTTTCTTTTAATGAGGCCAAAATATACCATATTTCAGAAAATGAAATCAAGGGCCATAACTCCGGTGTAAATTGTCCAGTCTGGCTGGTTTTCAAACTTGTCGGAGCTTTTATTGATAGTAACAATCTGGTAAAGTTTGGTAAATATCGGATGAAAAATGAAGACTCCATCGTATTAACAAGGCAAAATATAGCGTTTTTAACTAAATCAAGGGCCATAACTCCGCTGTTACTGGTCCGATCTGGCTGGTTTTCAAACTTGTCTGAGCTTTCATTTATATTAACAATCTGGTAAAGTTTGATAAAGATCTGACGAAAAATGAAGGTCCTATCGTCTTAACGAGGCAAAATATAGCATTTTTAACTAAATCAAGGGCCATAACTACGCTGTTGCTGGTCCGATCTGGCTGGTTTTCAAACTTGTCCGAGCTTTTATTTATATTAACAATCTGGTAAAGTCTGATAAAGATCTGACGAAAAATGAAGGTCCTATCGTCTTAACGAGGCAAAATATAGCATTTTTAACTAAATCAAGGGCCATAACTACGCTGTTGCTGGTCCGATCTGGCTGGTTTTCGAACTTGTCCAAGCTTTCATTGATATTAACAATCTGGTGATTTTTGGTAAAGATCGGATGAAAAATGAAGACCCTATCTTCTCAACGAGGCAAAATATAGGCTTTTTTTAACTAAATCAAGGGCCATAACTCCACTGTTACTAGTCCGATCTGACTGGTTTACGAACTTATCCGAGCTTTCATTGATACTAACAAGATGGTAAAGTTTGGTAAAGATCAGATGAACAATGAAGCCCCTATCGTCTTAACGAGGCAAAATATAGCATTTTGAACAAAATCAAGGGCCATAACTCCGCGCCGTTACTGGTCCGATATGTCTGGTTTTCGAACTTGTTCGAGCTTTCAATGACACTAACAATGTGGTTAAGTTTGGTAAATATAGGATGAAAAATAAAGGCCCTATTATCTTAACGAGGCAAAATATAGCATTTTGAACTAAATCAAGGGCCATAACTCCGCCGATGCTGGTTTTCGAACATGTCCGAGCTTTCATTGATAGTAACAATCGGGTAAAAATTGGTAAAGATTGAGTGAAAGATGAAGGCCCTATCGTCTTAACGAGGCAACATTTAGCATTTTTAACTAAATCGAGGGCCATAACTCCGCCGATACTGGTCCAATCTGGCTGGTTTTCGAACTTGTCCGCGCTTTCATTGATATTAACAATCTGATAAAGTTTGGTAAAGATCGGATCAACAATGAAGCCCCTATCGTCTTAACGAGGCAAAATATAGCATTTTTAACTAAATCAAGGGCAATAACTCTGCTGTTAATAGTCCGATCTAGCTGGTTTTCGAACTTGTCCGAGCTTTCATTGATATTAACAATCTGTGCAAGTTTGGTAAAGATCAAATAATAAATGAAGGTGCTAGAGTGTTCACAAGGCTTAATATGGCATTTTTCAGCAAAATAAGGGCCATAACTCCATCGAAATTATTTCGATCTTGCCGGTTTTCAAACTTGTTTGAGCTTTCATTGATATAAAGACACTGGCAAAGTTAAGTAAAGATCCGATTAATATTGAAGGCCCTAGAGTGTTCACAAGGCGGAAAATAGCATTTTTCAGAAGAAAAAAAAGGGCCATAACTCCGGTGTTACTGATCAGATTTAGCTGGTTTTCGAACTTTTCTGAGCTTTTATTGATATTAACAATCTGTGCAAGTTTGGTAAAGATCAAATAATAAATGAAGGTGCTAGAGTGTTCACAAGGCAGAAAATGGCATTTTTCAGAAAAAAACAAGGGCCATAACTCTAGTGTTACTGACCCAATTCAGCTGATTTTCGAACTTGTCAAAGCTATAATTAGTATTAACAATATGTGCAAGTTTGGTAACGATCAAATAATAAATGAAGGTGCTAGAGCGTTCACAAGGCAGAAAATAGCAATTTTCAGAAAAAACAAGGGCCATAACTCCGGTGTTATTGATCTGATTTGGTTGGTTTTTGAACTTGTCCAAGCTTTCATTGATATTAACAATCTGTGCAAGTTTGGTAAAGATCAAATAATAAATGAAGGTGCTAGAGTGCTCACAAGGCTTAATATGGCATTTTTCAGCAAAACAAGGGCCATAACTCCGGTGAAATTATTCCAATCTGGCTGGTTTTCGAACTTGTCCGAGCTTTCATTGATATTAACAACCTGTTAAAGTTTGGTAAAGATCGGATAAAAAATAAAGGCCCGAGAGTTGTCACAAGACAAAAGTTAACAACGGACGACGGACGGACGACGGATGACGGACGGACGACGGACAACTCGCCATCCCATAAGCTCTGCTGGCCTTCGGCCAGTAGAGCTAAAAAGTAAAAATTTGATGAAAAATGGACTCCTGTAATACAAGGTGGATTTTGCCGCCGAATCGACATGCACATCTTGACATCATAGGTGAGCATCCTGTAAAGTTTCGAAACAATCACTTGAAAACTGTGGGAGTAGATAAACACACAAGATTAATATTAAATTTGATGAAAGAATGGCCCTAACTCTGTATATTTTGACACCGAATAGATAATGCACGTCTTCACATTATAGGTGAGCATTGTAAAGTTTAGAAACAATTAGTTGAAAACTGTGGGAGGAGATAGACACACAAGATATTTTGATATTACATTTGATGAAAGAAATGGCCCTAACTCTGGTAAGACAAGGTATATGTTGAAACCGAATAGATAATGCACATCTTCACATAATAGGTGAGCATCCTGTAAAGTTTAGAAACAATTGGTTGAAAACTGTGGGAGGAGATAGACACACAAGATGCTTTAACATAAAATTTGACGAAAAACAGACCGAACCTACAGTAATACAAGGTCGATTTTGACGCCGAATCGATAATGCACATATTCACATCATAGGCAAGCACCCTGTAAAGTGTTGAAACAATCAGTTGAAACCTGTGGGAGGAGACAGACACACAAACTTTTCAGGACAGACAGATAGGACGGACATGGATAAAGCTATATGCCCCCACACCAGCGAACAGTACAATTCAGATATTTTATAAAAATGCTATTCATTATAACATTGATAGCTCTACTGGCCACAGGCCAGGCAAGCTTATGCAATCGCCTTTCGTCCGTCGTCCGTCTGTCTGTCTGTTAGCAATTATATAAAATCGACATCTCCTCTGAAACCGCTTGAAGGATTTTGATGAAACTTCATCACAATGTTACTTGGGAGGGATCCTCTCAGATTTATGTTTTTCATGGCCGCCAGTCATCCAAGATGGCCACCATGGCTAAAACTAGGTCAAATTTAAGGAAATTTCAAACGACATCTCGTCCAAAACTACTTATTCATTCTTGTGAAATACCATAAATATGTTGCTTGGGTTGGCCTCTATCAATTTTGTGTTTTTCGTTATGGTCGAATAATCAAAATGGCCACCACGGCGACCCAAAGTTTACATAGGGTTATATAGGAAAAGGTTGAAAATGACATTTTCTCTGAAACCGCTTGAAGGATTTTGATGAAACTTTACCACCATGATATTTGCGATAGTCCCTCTTGGATTTGTGTTTTTCACAGGTGCCAGCCATCCAAGATGGCCACCATGTCTAAAACTAGGTCAAATTTAAGGAAATTTCAAACAACATGTCCTCCGAAAACACTTATTCCATTCTTGTGAAATATCATAAACATGTTACTTGGGTTGGCCTCTATCAATTTTGTGTTTTTCATTATTGTCGAATAATCAAAAAGGCCACCACGTCAACCCAAAGTTTACATAGTTATATAGGAAAAGGCTAAAAATGACATCTTCTCTGAAACCGGTTGAAGGATTTTGATGAAACTTTACCACCATGATATTTGCGATAGTCCCTCTTGGATTTGTGTTTTTCACAGGTGCCAGCCATCCAAGATGGCCACCATGTCTAAAACTAGGTCAAATTTAAGGAAATTTCAAACAACATGTCCTCCGAAAACACTTATTCCATTCTTGTGAAATATCATAAACATGTTACTTGGGTTGGCCTCTATCAATTTTGTGTTTTTCATTATTGTCGAATAATCAAAAAGGCCACCACGTCAACCCAAAGTTTACATAGTTATATAGGAAAAGGCTAAAAATGACATCTTCTCTGAAACCGGTTGAAGGATTTTGATGAAACTTAATCACAATGATCTTTGGGATAGTGCTTCTCAGATTTATGTTTTTCGCGGCTGTCAATCATCCAAAATGGCCACCATGGCTAAAATTAGGTCAAATTTAAAGAGATTTCAAACGACATCTCCGAAACCACTTAATCCATTCCAGTAAAATATCATATTCATGTTCCTTGGGTTGGCCTCTATCAAATTTGTGTTTTTTGTTATCGTTGAATAATCAAAATGGCCGCCATGATGAACCAAAGTTTACCTAGAGTTATATAGGAAAAGGCTAAAATTGACATCTTCTCTGAAACCTCTTGAAGGATTTTATTGAAACTTTATCATAATGATCTTTGGGATAGTGCGCCTCAGATTTGTGTTTTTCGCAGCTGCCAGTTGTCCGAGATGGCCACCGTGGCTAAAACTAAGTTAAATTTAAGGAAATTTCAAACGACATCTCCTCCGAAACCACTTAATCCATTCCAGTGAAATATCATATACATGTTCCTTGGGTTGACCTCTATCAAATTTGTGTTTTTCGTTATCAGGTTTACATAGAGTTATATAGAAAATCAGGGGCGTACCTGGAGCATTTTGAAATGTACGGCAGATATGAAAAGCCTAGCTGCAAACTGAGCAGCGACGCTGCAAGTTGGGTGGGTAGGTGTGTAATGGGGTTTCCCCCTCTCGCCTGTGGGGGTTTGGGCCTCCCCTAAGAATTTTTTGAAAATTAAGAGGCAAATGATGCGTTCTCAAGCTATATTTCAGCGTTAATATGGCATTTCGGATATAGTTGGAAGAAATTAGCCCATACCCCACTCAGTCTTCAGTTTTTATTGCATATTTTGCATATATGGAACTTTTATTTTTTCACTTTTGCTGACGAATTGTACGCATTGGCGTACATGCGTATGCCTGGATACGCGCCTGGGAAAAGGTTAAATATGAAATCTTCTCTGAAACCTTTTGAAAGATTTTGTTGAAACTTTATCACAATGGTTGGCGTCTATTAAGTTTGTGTTTTTTGTTTTCTTGCAATAATCAAAATGGCCGCCGTGGCAACCCAAAGTTTATATAGGAAAAGGCTAAATATGACATCTTTACACAGTAGAGCATCTACAGGCCCTCTTGGGCCTCTTGTTTGTTTACACAAAGAACTGTAATTAGGTTGTATATAAATCATACTTTCTCAGCTACATATCAAGACTACAATGGCCAGTTTTTAGGTTGAACTCCCTCCATAGCAGCTCCCCTGTTTGAAAACATTTGTTATCAAATATAAATACTAGAAATTGTTATTGTCCATGGGACAAAATCGTATGGCTCCCCCACTAGCCCGAACAGGCATAATTGACGACTCTAGGTCCAACCGTCCTCTATTGATCTGAGGTCGTTTTGATATTCAATATCCCTGTGACTGTATCTACTATCTGTATCAGTAAGGCCACATAAAAAAATATGTGTGGTTCAGGTAACCCGACCGACCCTATTTGTTTAAGGGGCCGACCCTAAAACTTTTTATGCAAAAATTAAAAAAAAAAAAATTAATAATAATAATAAAAAAAAAAAAAAAAAAAAAAAAAATTAATAAATATTAAACAAAAAAAAAAATTACTAAAAAAAAAAAAAAAAAAAAATATATATATTTTTTAAAAAATATTAAACAAAAACAAAATCAATAGGGGTCATCTACTGGTCATGACCAACCATCCTCCAAGTTTGAGGACCCTAGGTCCAACCATTCTCTAGTTATTGATCGGACATCGTTTTGATAGTCAATGTCACCGCAACCTTGACCTTTGACCTAGTGACCCCAAAATCAATAGGGGTCATCTACTTGTCATGACCAACCATCCTGCCAAGTTTGAGGACCCTAGGTCCAACCATTCTCTAGTTATTGATCGGACATCGTTTTGATAGTCAATGTCACCGCAACCTTGACCTTTGACCTAGTGACCCCAAAATCAATAGGGGTCATCTACTTGTCATGACCAACCATCCTTCCAAGTTTGAGGACCCTAGGTCCAACCATTCTCTAGTTATTGATCGGACATCGTTTTGATAGTCAATGTCACTGCAACCTTGACCTTTGACCTAGTGACCCCAAAATCAATAGGGGTCATCTACTTGTCATGACCAACTATCCTTCCAAGTTTGAGGACCCTAGGTCCAACCATTCTCTAGTTATTGATCGGACATCGTTTTGATAGTCAATGTCACCGCAACCTTGACCTTTGACCTAGTGACCCCAAAATCATTAGGGGTCATCTACTTGTCATGACCAACCATCCTTCCAAGTTTGAGGACCCTAGGTCCAACCATTCTCTAGTTATTGATCGGACATCGTTTGTGACACAGACAGAGAAACAGACAGAGAAACAGACAGAAAGCACAAAATCAATATGGCTCCCCTACCACACTTTGTGTGGGGAAGCCATAATTAGTGTAAATAGGGAATGCTTATCTTTTTATGCCACCACACGGAATGGACACTGAAAAGTTTGTGTGTCTTTCTCATCCCAAAGTTTTTTATGCTTACCTAGATGTGCATATAGATTGGGCGACCTTGTATTACCAGAGTTAAGACCCATTTTTCATCACATTTTACGTTAAAATATCTTGTGTGTCTATCTCCTCCCACAGATTTTAACCAATTTTTTTAAAACTTTACAAGATGTGCATTTCGATTTGACGTCAAAATCGAAGTTGTATTACCGGAGTTAAGGCCCTTTTTTTTCAAATTTTACAATATTAAAATATCTCGTAGGTCTATCTTCTTCCACAGTTTTTAACTGATTGTTTTAAAACTTAACACGATGCTTACCTCTGATTTCAAGATGTGCATATCAAAACCGACCTTGTATTACCAGAGTTACGGCCCTTTTTTTGTCAAATTTGATGTTTTCCGCTGATTGTTTTCTACATTTCTAGATTTTAAAGGTTATTACATGTTAATTTTCTTAACAACCAGATATCAACCGGTAGCATATATCAACCGGTAACGTATATATAACCGGTGACTTAGATATCAACCGGTAACTTAGATATCAACCGGTCACTTAGATATTAATTTCAAAATAAACTTTATATACATTGTTCATGTAGAAACACTGTCAATAAGACATAAATCTGGTTTGATATTACATCTTCTAGTAAAATATTAAACATGTCACACGAGTTGACATCATTACTAGAAAATGTGAAATCAAACTAGAAACTGTTCTTCATGCTTTTTGTGTCACCTGCATAGCATGGCAGACACTTAGAGATCACTTTGTCCATCGTCATCTGTCACACTTTAACCTGTAACCTTACCTTGGCTATAACTTGAAAAGTATTTGACCTATGTTCATGAAACTTCACACGCATCTTTACCTTACCCAAAGAAATGCCGTTAAGCATGTCCAATAACTCTGACTTTCATTTTGGCAGATTAATGGCCCTTTTCATAAAACTTTAACCTGCAACCTAACCTAGCTCATGACTTGGCAAGCTATGACTTATGATCATGAAACTATACAGTTCCTCCTTATCAATTATCCAATGCAGAGTTATGTCCCTTTTCATAAACTATAACAATTTTTGCTCCATAATTCATGAAGGATTGCACCCCGTCTTCATATATTATTATTATACAATACGATATCAATCCAGAAGCGTTCAACTATCAATATGGGTCGTATATTTTATTGAAGTAAAACATCATCAAAAATAGGTTAAAATTAATATCAAAGTAATACCAGCAAGTAAAATTATTTGCCATATAAAATATTTTGACCATTATTTATTATTGTATAACACTTTTAAAAGGGATGTATCCCTTATTATTGTATACTGCTTTTACTAGGGATTTATCACTTATTTAAGAAATAATAAATACGTACCTGTGTTTTATCCGAATGAGTAACTGTATTCACCGATAAAATACAGGTACGTATTTATTATTTCGATTCTAACACAACACTAACCCCATTGTTTACGCTATTGTGGGGGCACTATATATTATCTCGGAGGTCAAGGTAATCAGGCTGCTATGTTTACAGGCTGTTCCATTGGGCGCCCCCATATGCAAAGTTCTGTTTAAATACACTAGTAGTCAAGTGACAAACAATTAAGTCATTGCTTATGTCATATAGCTTGCGATGTATGACGTCAAACGTTCTCAGCTATTTCAAGATGCTTATTAATGTTATATGTACTGATGCATATGATGGGTTTATATCGGGGGTGTGCAAGGTTTGGGAGCATGGCAAATTTGTTGTAATTAGCATTTCATTTCAATTAGTGTTGAGGTTGTCTTCGTGACGTATATTTACCAAGTGACGTCCTGTAACGTGGCGCTTCCAACAAATGATATATACGTGGGGAATTAATGGAACAGCCGTATTTTACTGTAGAATAACATACAACTGTCTCTCTTCTTTGTGTATATGAAAGACTGCGCAGGTTGTGTTAGAATATTGTATAATGCTTTTACAAGGGATTTATCACTTATTATTGTATAACAATTTTGCCAGGGATTTATCAGTTACTATTGTATAAGGCTTTTACAAGGGATTTATCAGTTATTATTGTATAACAATTTTGCCAGGGATTTATCAGTTACTATTGTATAAGGCTTTTACAAGGGATTTATCAGTTATTACTGTATAACAATTTTGCCAGGGATTTATCAGTTACTATTGTATAAGGCTTTTACAAGGGATTTATCAGTTATTATTGTATAACAATTTTGCCAGGGATTTATCAGTTACTATTGTATAAGGCTTTTACAAGGGATTTATCAGTTATTATTGTATAACAATTTTGCCAGGGATTTATCAGTTACTATTGTATAAGGCTTTTACAAGGGATTTATCAGTTATTATTGTATAACAATTTTGCCAGGGATTTATCAGTTACTATTGTATAAGGCTTTTACAAGGGATTTATCAGTTATTATTGTATAACAATTTTGCCAGGGATTTATCAGTTACTATTGTATAAGGCTTTTACAAGGGATTTATCAGTTATTACTGTATAACAATTTTGCCAATGAGGTATCCTTTATTATTGTATAACAATTTAACAAGGGATTTATCCTATATTCATGTGAATAAATATTATCTTATTTGCAGCTATTTTGTCTTTTATTGCAGTGTAGAAAACTGCATTACCATCACCTTGATATTAGACAGTAGTACATACTGTTCATCACATGTAAGGTGTTATTGGGATTGGCAAACTCTGAGGCAGATGAGAGGTTGAATTAATAGGGGTATGAAAAAATAGTGTCTCTCGGGACAAGGCATGAATGGGGTATGAAAGGATAGTGTCTCTCAAGACATGACATGAATGGGGTATGAGAGCAGGCGCATAGCTGCCCCTATACGCAGATACACACCTGTTAACGAACATTTTGAAAAGAAAAATATACATAATGCATTTCAAAGCAATTTTAATGATTTGTTAGTATTGCGATCAACCATGCGTATGACAAAAACTTGTCTAGCTACACGCCTGGAATGAATAGTGTCTTTTGAGACGTGGCACGAATGGGTATGAGAGAACAGTGTCTCTCAAGACATGACATGAATGGGGTATGAGAGAATAGTGTCTTTTGAGACATGACATGAATGGGGTATGAGAGGATAGTGTTTCTCAAGACAAGACATGAATGGGGTATGAGAGGATAGTGTCTCTCAAGATATGACATGAATGGGGTATGAGAAATAATGTTTCTTGAGACATGACATGAATGGGATATGAGGGAATAGTGTCTATCGAGACATGACATGAATAGGGTATGAGAGGATAGTGTATTTTGAGACATGACATGAATGGGGTATGCGAGAATAGTGTCTCTTGAGACATTACATGAATGGGGTATGAGAGAATAGTGTCTCTCGAGACATGACATGAATGGGCCGGGGTATGAGAGAATAGTGTCTTTTGAGACATGACATGAATGGGGTATGAGAGAATAGTGTCTCTTGAGACATGACATGAATGGGGTATAAGAGAATAGTGTCTTTTGAGACATGACATGAATGGGGTATGAGACAATAGTGTTTCTCGAGACATAACATAAATGTGGTATGAGAGGATATTGTCTTTCGAGAAATGACATGAATGGGGTATGGGAGGATAGTGTTTCTCAAGACAAGACATGAATGGGGTATAAGAGGACAGTGTCTCTCAAAACATGACATATATGGGGTATGAGAAATAATGTTTCTAGAGACATGACATGAATGGGATATGAGGGAATAGTGTCTATCGAGACATGACATGAATGGGGTATGAGAGGATAGTGTATTTTGAGACATGACATGAATGGGGTATGCGAGAATAGTGTCTCTTGAGACATTACATGAATGAGGTATGACAGAA
Organism: Cyrtodaria siliqua; assembly: GCA_037043455.1. Classification (NCBI taxonomy): domain Eukaryota; kingdom Metazoa; phylum Mollusca; class Bivalvia; order Adapedonta; family Hiatellidae; genus Cyrtodaria; species Cyrtodaria siliqua. Next base: position 40,880 of record JAWPHD010008684.1, on the reverse strand, counting down.
TAGTGTCGCTCCAGACATGACATGAATGGAGTATGAGAGAATAGTGTATTTTGAGACATGACATGAATGGGGTATGAGACAATAGTGTCTCTGGAGACATGACATGAATGTGGTATGAGAGAATAATGTCTTTCAAGACATGACATGAATAGGAGAGGATAGTGTCTCTTGCTAAATGACATGAAAGGGGTGTGAGAGGATAGTGTCTCTCGAGACATGGTATGAACTGGGTATGAGAGGATAGTGTTTCTTGAGACATGACATGAATGTGATATGAGAGGACAGTGTCTCTTGAGACATGACATGAATGGAGTATGAGAGGATAGTGTCTTTTGAGACATGATATGCATAGGGTTTGAGAGGATAGTGTCTCTAGAGATATGACAAGAATTGGGTATCAGAGGATAGTTTCTCTTTAGACATGACATGAATGTGGTATGAGAGGATAGTGTCACTCGAGAAATGGCATGAATTGGGTATAAGATGATAGTATCTCTTGAGACATGACATGAATGTGATATGAGAGGACATGACATGAATGGGGTCGAGACATGACATGCATAGGGTATGAGAGGATAGTGTCTCTTGAGACATGACATGAATGGAGTATGAGATAATAGTGTCTTTTGAGACATGACATGAATGGGGTATGAGACAATAGTGTTCCTCGAGACATGACATTAATGGGGTATGAGAGGATAGTGTCTTTCAAGACCTGACATGAATCAGGTATGAGAGAACAGTGTCTCTTGAGACATGACATGAATGTGGTATGAGAGGATATTGTCATTCGAGAAATGACATGAATGGGGTATGAGAGAATAGTGTCTCTCGAGACATGACATGAATGTGGTATGAGCGGATAGTGTCTTTCAAGACATGACATGAATGGGGTATGAGAGGATATTGTCATTCGAGAAATGACATGAATGGGGTATGAGAGAATAGTGTCTCTGGAGACATGACATGAATGGGGTATGAGCGGATAGTGTCTTTCAAGACATGACATGAATGGGGTATGAGAGGATAGTGTCTCTCAATACATTACATGAATGGGGTGTCAGAGGATAGTGTCTTTGAGACATGGTATGAACTGGGTATGAGAGGATAGTGTCTCTTGAGACATGACATGAATGTGATATGAGAGGACAGTGTCTCTTGAGACATGCCATGAATGGAGTAGTATGAGAGGATAGTGTCTTTGAGACATGGTATGAATGGGGTATGAGAGGATAGTGTCTCTTGAGACATGACATGAATGTGATATGAGAGGACAGTGTCTCTTGAAACATGACATGAATGGAGTATGAGAGGATAGTGTCTTTCGAGACATGACATGCATGGGGTATGAGAGGATAGTGTGTCTTGAGATATGACAAGAATGGGGTATCAGAGGATAGTTTCTCTTGAGACATGACATAAAATGGGGTAGCAGAGGATAGTGTCTCTTGAGACATGACATGAATGTGGTATGAGAGGATAGTATCTCTCGAGACATGGTACAAATTGGGTATGAGAGGATAGTATCTCTTGAGTCCTGACATGAATGTGATATGAGAGGACAGAGTCTCTCGAGACATGACATAAATGGGGTCGAGACATGACATGCATAGGGTATGAGAGGATAGTGTCTCTTGAGACATGACATGAATGTGGTATGAGAGGATAGTGTCTCTTGAGACATGAAATGAATGTATTATGAGAGGATAGTGTCTCTTGAGACATGAAATGAATGTATTATGAGAGGATAGTGTCTCTTGAGACATGACATGAATGCGGTATGAGTCATAAGTGGGGTAGACATCAGTGTGACTTATTATTGTGAAGAAAGCGTGGTGCTTAAGGCCGCAGTGCTAAACTAACTAGAGAGTTAATATCAAGGGAATGTTCAAATCTTTAACACCTTTGTGGCCAATACATTTCTTAAATAATTAACAGCATGTCAAACTGAACAACTCACCACAAGCACCACTACCTAGAAGTAAAGACATGTTTTCATGGAGTGAATGGGCATAACAATGCTTCAGTAGTGGATGGTTCTTAAGGATGATGAAATAATATGCATAACCAAAAGTAACCTGACTGTAAAGGCATACAATCATGCAAACATAGCAGAACTATTCAATGCAAATAATTACCTCCTGGTTGTTTACTTGGTCCCACTGCAGATGTTATAAACAAGTAGACAAATATACATGTAAACATTATATCCATGTTGGTATTATATACATTGTTGACATTATATACATGTCAGTATTATATACAAGCTCAATATATAAATACAAGTAGATGTTATATACAAGAAGACATATACACATGTTATGTTAACATTATATCCATGTTGGTATTATATACATTGTTGACATTATATACATGTCAGTATTATATACAAGTTCAATATACAAGTAGATGTTATATATAAGTAGACATATATATGTTCACATAATACAGGAGCGGATTCAGGGAATGGGATGGAGGTCCCAAGCTATGAAAATTCATGTGAAAAAGCGTTGTTGTTTATTGTTCTTGTTTTGTGTTGTGAAAGGAATTTAAAAAGCTGCCCCCACCACACCCCCGAACCGCCTGAAACGTTGTTACATGCATGTACATTCTGCATACACACTGACATTATATACATGATGACAAATAATACAGAATTCATAACAAACAGTTTTACAAAACAAAATGGCCCGGTCACCATATTCAAGGTATACCTAGTAGATTAACTGCAGAACTCTCCTGCAGTAGGGTCTACCAATGTCGTATTATACATCAAACAAACACATCTCCATAATGAAATTTTCAATGAAAACATGACTTGTGATCTGCTGATTTGATTGAAAATTTAACCATGTAGTAAATAATTGTATTTAAGGGTAAAACATAATAGAGACAACAGCTATCAAGATTTACAGCATGTACAATATAGAGAAGGGATGTTTGTACACCCGACTGGAAAACCCTAAAATACATGAGTTTCAGATAAGGACAATCAAGACAATTAAATCATTCATTTCTATACCGCCAGTGTATGCATGTGATGAGCAACTCATTTTTACTCACCATGTTTAAGTTCTTTAGGTAGTGATTTTTTAGCCTTAATTTCTCTCCACAGTTTCCCATCTCCCTCATCTTTAGCTATCCATCCCCCGTAGGTGAAGTAATATCTCTCCTTCGGCCTTTCACTGTCCTGAATTATCACCTGGAAATGGTGCAAGACAGTGTTAAAAATGTTTTATTACATTTCTAGCGGTGAAAGATCTTTTTTTTTAAGTGTAAGATAATTCATAATCGCTAAATATTAATAACTAAATCCGAACACAAAAATAACTGTGACGTTGAGTTATGACGTTAATAAAGTGTGACTTCATTTGCCAAGAACGTTCAACATGTTCAACAAAGCGAAATATTTTGATTAAAATCATATTAAAATGTAATAAATAGATTAATTCACTGCTGGGTTCGATGAGGGAACCCTTCACTCGATGGTAGGCATGTTTGTTTTTCCACACACTTGCATCTTCTTGTTTGTAAAATAAATCTACAGGCCTACCATTTTGTGAAAGATTTCCCTATAATCGATCTCAGTTAAATAATCTCTATATCTCCAACTCATTACTTAGTTAATAGAAAGTCAACCTAAAACTGAACAATCATAATGGCATACCAGATTAATGAACATTAATAATAATTCTTCACTCATTCTGGGTAGTAACAATTAATGATTTTAAATCATCCTAAATGCATTTTTTTTTCAGAATTACTTTTTTTTTTGCAGCCAGTCTCAGCAACTAAACATGACTATATTTTGTTGAATCAAAACTACTGACATTCGGTACACAGGTCTCTTGCCTTATAAACCTTTATTCGAAATAAGGTGGTGATTAAAATAAGCGAAAGATGGAGTAGAAGTGTAAATAGATAATACATATCCAATATTTCATGTTCTTGTGTACCCTATATACGGGCAAAGGGACTATAAACCCTTAGTACTGCACACAATGTATTTTATCTTTGAGTTTCATAATTTATCCCACAATACAACTGGTGTGCCACTCATAAGGTATTGACTTAAAACACCTTATACGCTTGATGGCACATCAACTTTAATATTCGTTGAGTCACATTAAATGCAGAGCACATTTGGAGTACCTTTTCCAGAAACCATCCTGCAGCCATGCCTTTGTTATCATGTTCGATTCTGATGCGTTTCAGCTCTCCACAGTTGGGTATCACAATTCTAAACTTATCAATGCTGTTCTTTTCAAATAACTTTTTGTCCGATGTCTTGTCTACTAGGTGAACTTTTTTGCTGCTTCCATGCTGACCGTGCATGGTTAGGAAAATGTTTGAATCTGTGCCAGCCATCTTCTGTTTGCCCGTGTAAACTTCAATATTGTACTCTGGAAAAGTTGTTTTAATTTGTTCAGATTGAAAATAATTGGGAAAACAATTTAAAAGATTATCTTAATGACTTACCCATTTTGGTCAAAATAATATTGGCCCGCTCAACATTAATACTGGCCCATATTGGCCCACTCAACATTATTAATGACCAACTCAACATTAATATTGGCCAACTCGACATTAATATTGGCTCACTCAACTTAAATACTGGCCTACTCAGCATTAATATTGGCCAAATCAACATTAATATTGGCTCACACAACATTAATATTGGCCTACTCAGCATTACTATTGGCCTACTCAACATTAATATTGGGCAACTCAACATTAATATTGGCTCACTCAACACTGATATTGGCCAACTCAACATTAATACTGGCCAACTCAACATTAATGGCTCACTCAGCATTAATATTGGCCCACTCAACATTAATGTTGGCTCACTTAACATTAATATTGGCCAACTCAATTAATATTGGCTTACTCAACATTAATATTGACTCACTCAACATTAATAGTAGACTCACTGAACATTGATACTGGCTCACAACAGAAATACTGGCTAACTCAACATTAATATTGGCTCGCTGAACATTAATATTGGCTCGCTGAACATTAATATTGGCCAATTCAACATTAATATTGGCTGACTCAACATTAATATTGCCAACTCAACATTAATATTGGCTCACTCAACATTAATATTGGTTCACTCAACATTAATATTGGCCAAGTCAACATTAATATTGGCTCCCTCAACAATAATACTGGCCACTCAACAATAATATTTGTCAGTCAACATTAATATTGGCCAATTCAACATTAATATTGGCTGACTCAACATTAATATTGGCCAACTCAACATTAATATTGGCTCACTCAACATTAATATTGGCCCTTCAACATTACTATTGGCCACTCCTCAACATAAATATTGGCCACTCAACATTAATATTGGCCATTCAACATTAATAGTGGCCACACAACATTAATACTGGCCACTCAACATTAATATTGGCTCACTCAACATTAATATTGGCCACTCAACATTAATATTGGCCACTCAACATTACTATTGCTCACTCAATATAAATATTGGCCACTCAACATTAATATTGGCCACTCAACATTAATATTGGCCACTCAACATTACTATTGCTCACTCAATATAAATATTGGCCACTCAACATTAATAGTGGCCACTCAACATAAATATTGGCCACTCAACATTAATATTGGCCGCTCAGCATAAATACTGGCAACTCAACATGGCCATTCAATATTAATATTGGCCCCTAAACATTGATATTGGCCCCTCAACATTAATATTGGCCACTCAAAATTAATATTGGTCACTCAACATAAATATTGGCCACTGGCCACTCAACATTAATAATGGCCACTCAACATTAATAGTGGCCACTCAACATTAATACTGCTCACTCAATATAAATATTGGCCACTCAACATTAATAGTGGCCACTCAACATAAATATTGGCCACTCAACATTAATATTGGCCACCCAACATAAATACTGGCCATTCAACATTAATATTGGCCACTCAACATAAATATTGGCCACTCAACATTAATATTGGCTCGCTGAACATTAATATTGGCCTACTCAACATTAATATTGGCCAATTCAACATTAATATTGGCTGACTCAACATTAATATTGCCAACTCAACATTAATATTGGCTCACTCAACATTAATATTGGTTCACTCAACATTAATATTGGCCAAGTCAACATTAATATTGGCTCCCTCAACAATAATATTTGTCAGTCAACATTAATATTGGCCAATTCAACATTAATATTGGCTGACTCAACATTAATATTGGCCAACTCAACATTAATATTGGCTCACTCAACATTAATATTGGCCATTCAACATTAATATTGGCCACTCAACATTAATAGTGGCCACTCAACATTAATACTGGCCACTCAACATTAATATTGGCCAACTCAACATTAATAGTGGCCACTCAACATTAATACTGGCCACTCAACATTAATATTGGCCAACTCAACATTAATATTGGCTCACTCAACATTAATATGGGCCCCTCAACATTAATATTGGCCACTCCTCAACATAAATATTGGCCACTCAACATTAATATTGGCCACTCAACATTAATAGTGGCCACTCAACATTAATATTGGCCCCTCAACATTGATACTGGCCACTCAACATAAATATTGGCCACTCAACATTAATATTGGCCACTCAACATTAATAGTGGCCACTAAACATTAATATTGGCCATTCAACATTAATATTGGCCCCTGAACATTGATATTGGTCACTCAACAATAATATTGGCCCCTCAACATAAATATTGGCCACTCAACATTAATATTGGCCACTCAACATAAATATTGGCCACTCAACATTAATAGTGGCCACCCAACATAAATACTGGCCACTCAACATAAATACTGGCAACTCAACATTAATATTGGCCACCCAACATAAATACTGGCCATCCAACATAAATATTGGCCACTCAACATAAATACTGGCCACTCAACATAAATACTGGCAACTCAACATTAATATTGGCCACCCAACATGAATACTGGCCACCCAACATAAATATTGGCCACTCAACATAAATACTGGCAACTCAACATAAATATTGGCCACTCAACATAAATACTGGCCACCCAACATAAATATTGGCCACTCAACATTAATGTTGGCCACTCAACATAAATAGTGGCCATTCAACATTAATATTTACATTCACTTGATTCTTTTTGTTGAAAAACATATGCGTTAAATTTCGAATGATCTTCATTTTTCAATGAGGCATGTACCTGTCATCGGTGTGTCCTTGTTTTCAGCCTGGAGGTCGACCTTGTTACTGTAGAGAGGTTTTTCAAACATTGAGAGCCATTCACCACATGTGAATACCCAGGTCTTCATGGCCTTCACATCGGTCACCTCAACACAGTCCAGGTGCCAGCCCTGACTCTTCTCCTTACCATCATGCTGTGGCAAGAATAAACCATTTATGTTAAGGTATTGTGGGACCTGCCATGGGGGTCACACAGTGTAGCCTCTTAGAGAGGATGAGGATTCTTAAACACGGTAAAGTATGGCCCTTTTCCTTTTTTAACATGCCATGGATACTTTCATATTATATACTAAACTTCTATAGGAAATGTTGAGATTTCATAGTGAAAAAAAGCTATCTAACATGGTTTATTAAAATACATTAAATTACTCAAGAAAGTAGTACATTTCCAATCAATACATCTGGCACTGCCATGATGGTAACTTCTGTTTACAACATCATTTTAAACTTGAGGAAACAAAACACAAATTCAATAGTTTTTATGTTATTTAAAGCAATATTAACATATCCATTTCATGTTGAGATGGGCGTTACACGTAAGTTGGGAGCGTTTATTTGTATTGTGTTCAATCTCTCAGCAAATCATGTAGAATAGATTAATAATATATTAATGGATTATAAAACGATGAACAACTAATGGTTGGTTGTCTGGATTAATGAACTGATTAATCAATGAGAGCTATTTCAATTTAAATGAACACCACTCCCCTCACACACCCACACACCCTCCACCCCTTTCTCTAAAAGTAATTTCAAACCATTACGTTTGGAATGTAAATAAATTAAAAATACTTTATACAAATATATTTTTAAATTTAAAAAACGTATTAATTTACAATACATTCTGAACAAAAATCATTATTCCTAACTGTCAAATTTTTAATTTTGAGATATCTATTTATAGCTGTACATGAAAAACAAAATCAATGATTGGTCAGGAGGCTAAAGTTCTTATCTTGTAGCAGACGACAACATTGTGTCTGCTGCTACAGTAGTTACTACATCAGACTGGGCTTTTTACCAATGGGGTATATATAAATATGTTAGTTACTAAATAAATTGATAGATGAATAAATTAATTAAAGGATAGACAGATCTATGGGATGTACCAGATAGACAGACTGGATTTACCAATAGATAAAATGTAACATTAAAGAGATGAATTGGTAAATAGTAATTTGAGAGTACATATATATATATACATAGGTTTACCTCAATAGTGAGTATCTGAAGGTTGCCAAGAAATGGTCCCTTCACATGAAACACTTCTTTAGAGGCGCGTACCAGACACAGACTTGCACAGCCTCGCTTCTTTGTCAACTGGCTTCGTGGTAACATTTCCAAACTGCCCTGTATGGCAATAAATACCTGCAGAGAAAAGCAAACAAAATGTACGTAGAATTATGTTTGAGTGTAGTAGCATGTTCATATCCCAGGTATTCTCATCAAGGGCTAAGCCGTCCTTGTTTGATATCTGGCAGCGAGTTAAAGATATGTATGTGTGGTGGTAGAAATCTGAAAAAAAGGGAGTTTCTCTAGTCTCTAATGTTCCACAGGTAACAGTCTACAATAACCCAGCCATAAAGAATGACCTTGGCACACTTCTGAGTTGGTTTCATATTTGATAATAAATAAATAAACTGTAAACTTAAAAATACATATAGTAAGAAAGACAGACTCACACTCACTCAGTATGCATAGAGCCGAGCACCAATCAGTGCATGTCCACTTATCTACCCTACCTTAAGGCCGAATAAAAATATACTTTTGTTTTCGCTAACATGGCCAAAGAAATTAGGGAAGGTCGGTAGAAGAATATTTTTATTTTATAACAAAATGTTTTTATATTGGCTGTACAGAGCATAGATCTAAACATATACAGCGCTTGCTTATTTTTGCCATAAACAACTTTAGGGTGGGCTAAAACTTGTGAGCTAAAACTTAGGATTGAGTGGGTTAGCGGAAACAGAAGTATATTTTTCTTTGGCCTTAGGTCTGCATACCTTTGCATTTGTTCCAGCATTTTTGCAGTTGGTTGTGAACACCTCCACCTTATACAGCCTCTCGCGCACTTGAATATTCTCATCCTCCTCCTCCTTTCTCCTCACATAAGGTTTCGGAGCAATATAGTGAATCCTGGGTTTCGCCGAGACTGGTCTACGCTTTGGCTACAATAGAAAGGAACTGAATTAAAGAAGTTGTTCTGATCACTAAATTTGCTGAATCAAAAGGAAGACTGCTTATTGATTTTACGAGACATTTCGCGCACCATATGTTGATCGCTTATCTTGCTGGAACTGTCTGGCTGTGTTTTGTATGTAATTCAATATTAAAATTAGTTTTAAACAAAACTTCAACCATAATTATGTAAGAAAATTCCTTCAATTTTAATTTTTTGATGAAGTAAAAACCTAGTTTAAATAAAGTAAAGTGAGAAGCTATCTGGAAACCCCTGGATGTCAAGTCAAATAAAAAAAATAACATGAAAATGTACGTGCTTCACTCTCATATGAAATCCACAAGAGCTTTAACTGTACCTCATTGTCAGGGTGGTTATTATTATTTATGAAAAAAAAAGAATAGCCTGGATTTGCTTAGATTAAATTGAATTGTATAGGACTTTCAGCCCTTGAAAAGATTTTTTTTGTTTTCTACGTATTTTTTTTAAATAAACTGTATAAATGAATTACAAAAAATTAATACTTAATAAATTGATATTTGTATCGTTTTGAATGTTAAAATATTTATGAGGATGAATTAATATTTATGAGGATGAATTTATGAAGAAATAAAAAGATCTACTTTTATCAAGCCATAACTTAGGAACAATACTGGGTTTCCTAGAGTGATCTAGACAATTATTTCTTATATACAGTCTTAGAGTATTGCTGTCATGTTATATCATGATGTAATAAAGTCACCAAGTTTTATATTTTTGAAAAACAAACCTTATGTTGCAACAAATGTCTCTGGTGCTCTTCTAAAGTTGAACACAGGTAACAGAACTTGTTGACTGGCACTAGAACAGAAAGGAGTACATATTATAGTGCTGGGTGGGTAATGCAGATGGAAACATGATCCACCCCCTGTTATTATCAATGAAATCTCAGTCTGAATCCTAGCATTAAGTGGTTTAATAATTGTTACAATTACAGACATATGTGTTTTTCTCGCCTCTAGTTTCCTTCCACAAAAACACACTAATACTGTGATTAGCAGCATTTGTAGACTATGTGATGATTAATGTTTTATAATCAGTATCTGATCATTTTGACCATCTTAAATCAGTACACCGAACATTACTGTGCTGAACAATTCATGAATAGAACACAATAGTCGGCGCTGAGACTCAAAACTTGAGAACCACTTAAAACTAATTTGATGTTTTTAAAAGCAACAGTACTTCTCAAATACACTCATGTTTAGTTCACAGTGTTTACAATAGTCACAAGCCTACATATTTACAATAGTCACAAGCCTACATATTTACAATAGTCACAAGCCTACATATTTACAATAGTCACAAGCTTACATATTTACAATAGTCACAAGCTTACATATTTACAATAGTCACAAGCTTACAAAAAATGACAACTTGAAGCAGCTGCTACAATATATAATATAAACATGAAATGCAATTTACTATTTTTATTACATATGTGATATTACATGATGGTTCAGTATGTGTCAGTTGTAAATATAGTACCAAGTGGTTCAACATATGTAAATATAGTACCAGGTGGTTTAACACATGTAACTATATTACCAGGTGGTTCAACATATGTTAATATAGTACCAGGTGGTTTAACATATGTGAATATAGTACCAGGTGGTTCAACATAATTATTATGTGAATACCAGGTGTACCAGGTGGTTTAACATAATTATGTGAATATAGTACCTGTAGGTTCAACATATGTGAATATTTTACCAGGTGGTTTAACACATGTGACTATAGTACCAGGTGGTTCAACATATGTGAATATAGTACCAGGTGGTTCAACATAATTATGTGAATATTTTACCTGGTGGTTCACATATGTGAATATAGTAACAGGTGGTTCAACATATGTGGATATTTTACCAGGTGGTAACATATGTGAATATAGTACCAGGTGGTTTAACACATGTGACTATAGTACCAGGTGGTTCAACATATGTGACTATAGTACCAGGTGGTTCAACATATGTGAATATAGTACCAGGTGGTTTAACACATGTGACTATAGTACCAGGTGGTTCAACATATGTGAATATAGTACCAGGTGGTTCAACATAATTATGTGAATATTTTACCTGGTGGTTCAACATAATTATGTGAATATTTTATCAGGTGTTTCAATAAAAGTATGTGAATATTTTACCGAGTGGTTCAATATTATAGGTTATTGAATTTCCATGGCTAAATATTACTTGGAATGAGTTGTTTTGGCAAAGGACGACGAGCTTGCGAGTCGTCCTGCGTTGCGAGTCGTCCTGCGCCAAAACAATGAGTTCCAAGTAATATTTAGCCATACAAATTCAATAACCTTTTTATTGTATACTTTCATATTGTTTTCAATCAATGTTAATTGTATGACTACTACTTTTCATTGTATTTGTGCTATTTTTTATAGCTTTTGATGAAATTCCTATCTTGTCATTCAGTTTCATTTTGTGTGGATGATTATTTTGCGCGAAAACGACGTCGACGTCTGATGACGTCATTAAAAACATCAAGCGATTTTCTAAAGTTTGTTTACCTTTCGATAACGTTAAAAACAGTGGTTGAGTGACCATTTCAATTATTTTATCAATTTCTGCCATAAAAGGTTGGAAAAAAACACGTATTGTTTTGTTAACGCTAAAGGAAGGATTCCGTTATTTTATTTGAAAGTAATTCCTTCTTTCTATTTCGCGGCTCTTAGCAAGCACAAGAAAAAGTTTCGGTGCAATATCAATGTGTGCAATATCGTAGAATATTGCACACTTAGCTCAATGCAAACTAAACGGGACAATATGAAAGTATACAATAAATGTAATATTTTACTGGGTGATTCAATAGACATGAATATTTTATCATGTGGTTCAATATATGTGAAATGTTTACGGGGTGGTTCGATATAAGTGAATATTTTATCAGGTGATATAGTACATATATGTGAATATTTTACCAGAAGGTTCAATATGTGAATATTTTACCAGGTGATTCAATATATACATATGTGAATATTTTAGCAGGTGGTACAACATATGTGAATATTTTAGCAGGTGGTACAACATATGTGAATATTTTACCAGGTGGTACAACATATGTGAATATTTTACCAGGTGGTACAACATATGTGAATATTTTACCAGGTGGTTCAATAAAATTATGTGAATATTTTACCAGGTGGTTCAATACAATTGTGTGAATATTTTACTGGGTGGTTCAATAAAGTTATGTGAATATTTTACCAGGTGGTTCAATATATGGAAATTTTACTGGGTGGTTCAATATACTTGAATATTTTACCAGGTGATATAGTACATATATGTGAATATTTTACCACATGGTTCAATATGTGAATATTTTACCAGGTGATTCAATATATATATATATATATGTGAATATTTTACCAGGTGGTTCAACATATGTGAATATTTTACCAGGTGGTACAATAACATTATGTGAATATTTTACCGGGTGGTTCAATATATGTGAATATTTTACAAGGAGGTTCAATATATGTGAATTTTTTAACCAGGTGGTTCATTATATAATGAATATTTTACCAGATGGTTCAATATATGGAATATTTTACCAAATGGTTCAATTTATGGACTATTTTACCAGATGTTTCAATATAAGGAATATTTTACCAGGTGGTTCAATATATATACTCTGTAAAAGAAGTTTTGGACCATGGCAGTGTTCGAACCCGTACAATGATCGCTGAACCATGACATTCGACCATAACTCTTATTATCTCAGTTGATAATTCACAATAGATCAACAATCAACAACAATTATCGTTTACAATGAAAGTTTGCAAAAGAAAAAAAAATCTTTTTATTGGTTACTCGAATGTGTCCGTAACTGTTACTTTGTATGGACTTTGCAACATTTTTTACAGACCCGTTGTGTGTTCGCGATATTTTTTTAAAATCAAATCTTGTTTGGAATTTAATGTTTCTGATACCAAATTAACCGGGTAGGGTAGACCTTGGTTACTAAAAAAAGATAGGTGGAGTGCGTGGTCCAGTGGTAGAGCGCCGAACTCAGAATCGAGAGGTAGTGGGTTCGATCCTCGCCGCGGCCACGTTATTTATCCTTGAGCAAGATAATTAATCCACATTGCTTAGTACTGGTTCTACCCAGGAAGCCATCGAGAGTAATTAATCTAAGTTGCAATAACTTGTTTCGCAATCGATGTAAAATAAATATGTTTAAACTAAACTAAAAAAGATACTTAAATTTTGTCCATTAGTTTATTTTTATATGACTTTATATACCCTGGTCCAAAACTTTTTACCGAGTATATGATAATATGTTACCTGGGTCAATATATGTGTCAGTGTCAGCATCCGTAGTTGAGGACAATCTATCAAATGTTTTCTTATCAGCAAACATCACGTCCAAACTTTCCCACGTTCCTCTGGACTGTACCTTTTCTAGTCTTGGGTGAGCTAAAAAAAAGGTATAATTTTACACCATCAATTATCCTGCGACATTGAGCAAACAAATGAATACATGCACATCAGGGGCATAGCTGGCCTGAAATGCATATATAGGCCTGACACACTAGGGTCTGGGGGCATGCTCTGCCAGAGTTTTTTTTTTAAACTTAGCTTTGTAATGGAGTGTTTTGGCATATATCTGACAGAACACTTGTGTGTTATTTGAAGAAGTATATTTTGACATATCTGAGAATTAACATTTGACAAAGTAGAATTACCAACACTGTAAAGTACAATAAGAAACAATGTTGACCCTTAACCCACCACACACTCTGGATTCAGCTTTTATTGCATTTATTTTCATTCATTTTTTGTCATTTTTCAATTGATATATAGTCCGGGGCCTTTATGGCCTAATAGTAGGCTAATAGCTATGCTGATGCACACATACATAAACATACACATGCATTCTTTTTTAAATTTCATATCCATTTTGTTTATTAAAGATCCTGAATCTGATATTAATTCATACACCATTGAATAAGGCACAATAATGTATACTGGTAAGTGATATTAGTTCATACACCATTGAATAAGGCACAATAATGTATACTGGTAAGTGATATTAGTTCATACACCATTGAATAAGGCACAATAATGTATACTGGTAAGTGATATTAGTTCATACACCATTGAATAAGGCACAATAATGTATACTGGTAAGTGATATTAATTCATACACCATTGAATAAGGCACAATAATGTATACTGGTAAGTGATATTTTTGAACACTGGAAAAGTGTTTGAGATATCGCAAATGTAGGCTCTGTAGCTTGTACAAGTGTTGTATACATGGTCCAATAAAGTCAGCTTGATATTAAATGTTAGTAAAACATCTTTCAGATTATTGTTTCCAAGTAACAACTGTAACATGTTGGAGGTAACTTAGTAAATAACAAAGACCAGTTATCAACTTGCAAGCCACACAAAACTCTGAGTGAACATTGCCAGGTATTTTGATATGAACTGAATTGAACTGAATGTTGTTTAACGGCTCATCAACACAGTATAGGTTATTTAGAGCCGTCCCAGAGAGAGGGGAAGGATACATAGGAATCCGGCAACCGTACCCTACTCTTATTATCGAATAGATTCCTATGGTTCTTTAACGTGCTCGGAGGATAGACCGATACACGAGACCGCCCAGTTTACGTCCCCATCCGACGGATGAGGCTAAGGCAATGTGTCTTGCCCAAGAACACACCCACGAAACTCAGTGGTTCCACAGAGGATTGAACCTGGGGCCTCCGGTTACAAATCCGCCGCGCTATGGATGAGCCGCTGCCTTTAAAATGCCTCGTTTTAAGACATCTACACAAATGGCCATCACAAAAATAAGCATTTTTTCAGTCTTTATCACATTATAATGGCAGGTCATGGTTTTTATAATTTAAAAACGGTGCATAGAATTACCGGAATCCACCTATTTACCGGAATCCTACCGGAATCCACTTGAATTACCGGAATCCACTTTTTATAATTGATATATTTTAAAATATTGATAGAATACATTAGTTAAAGTATTAGAAGACTAAAGATAATGTACTAATAATGATATATACTTTATAAAATATGTTGTTTTTTATATATTTATTAGTTTTTTTTCGTATTTTATGAATTTTGCTAAAAAATAAATTGCTAATAAAATTTCATTTACGGATGATGATGTTGTTGGCATTAGTTTTTTTACCTCTTTTACATGTGTCATAATAATAGATACAGTATAATTTTAGTGATATTGTTAAAAGGGCCTTGGTTATTGACAATTTTGAGATGTTCTTTCGAACAATATTGTTTGGCCCTTAAAAGGGCCTTTATAATGCATAAAGCATTTATATCTTGGTAGAAAATAAACATCTATGAATGACAGATGTCAATATTCTCATGCCACCTTCTTTGGCTCCAGGATGAACCATGTCTGCGTCATAATGGCGAGGGAACTTCAGTTTCTTCATGACATTGATGAAGTCTTCCTGCAACATTACTCGCAGCCTCTTGTTAACACTGCGTCGCAAACTAACAATATTAGATGCAAAAGTCGATTATGAAATCAAGAATGAAGTAAATTATTTCATTTTTTTTAATTACTTTACAAAGGACACCGAAACCTTTAAGTGTGAGCAGGATGTTTTTAATAGCTCCTTGTGTGAACAAGCAATTAACAGTAATTATTTTATAATTAGCAGCTGATTATTTGCTTCCATTAACAATGTCTTTACATTATGCTATTAATTGAAGATGTGTTATATATACATCAAAGACTACAGTCTGAACGCTTTGATTGTTGTTGTTTGGTTTATATAATTTTGAGTACTTTGAGAACTTTGAGTAGATTGAGTAAAATGAGAGATGTATATATACTTGAAACAAAATATTAATTTTATCTCATCTGTGTTACAAAGCAATTTAAATCTCTGTGATATTCCTGGATTGTATTGAAGTTATTAATTTCGTATATGGCCAACTTGTCTAAGCAACGTGGTGCTCGGTTTCCGTGTGGATTTAGATAAAAAATGGTGGATTCCGGTAATTCAAAAGTCGCATTCCGGTATTTTTCGATAATTAAAGTCACAAAAACACATATTCATTAATATATCCATTAATATATTACTTAATTAACTATACATTTACTTCAATTTAGATCATAAATAGTGGACTCCGGGGTAATTTAGATAAAAAATAGTGGATTCCGGTAATTCAAAAGTCGTATTTCGGTATTTTTCGATAATTAAAGTCACAAAAACACATATTCATTAATATATTACTTAATTAACTATACATTTACGTCAATTAAGATCATAAATAGTGGATTCCGGTAATTCAAAAGTGGATTCCGGTAACTCTATGGTGGATTCCGGTAATTCAAGTGGATTCCGGTAGGATTCCGGTAAATAGGTGGATTCCGTTAATTCTATGCACCCATTTAAAAATATTCAAAATAAAACCATCGATCTCATGTGGAAGCAGAGCAATACCATGTGCAAGTTAAAGATATCGATGAACTTCTGCGTTAATCAGCATTTTTCTGCGTTAATCAGCATTTCACACTAACTTTCCCCAGAAATGGGGCTGCTCATAATATTCAACAAAACAAGAAAAACAATTTACCAGATTTTGGTCTCGAATTGGGATGCCAATGTTTAACTCCGTATTCCAGACAAGGGTCCATCCTCTGCATTTCCATCGATAGCCTGTTAAGGTTATCATGTGTGCGGTTGCATAAATCCTTTAACCCTTGTCCGTACAACTCGGTACTGATGGGCCCATTCCATGTCTTCTTCACATCACTACGGCCCTCAAACCGCGCAGGTGTAGGACGAATGTGCCAAGACCCGACACAGTTTAAAGACATGTTAGTGCTAGTTATGGACTTCTATGATGCTATGTTTGAAGAACTGTATAAGGCGATGCGAAAAGTATGTACAACAACGTGCTATTCACTTGATTAGAACTTTAACAACCTGTTTATTTCCGTAACCATTGTAAACATCCGGAAATGTGTGTAGACGGTTAATTGTAAGAAATACACTATCATATATATCATATACGGTCCGTCGTAACACCCCAAATCACACCAAATTCCTCCAAATTCCCCCAAATTCCTCGAAATTCTCCCAAATATTGATACTTTCGGTAACCTAGCCGTATTCGAGTACCAGGGCACGCAACCGTTAGTGACACTACCACATGGACAGATGATACTTTCGGTAACATAACCGTATTCGAGTACCAGGGCACGCAACCGCTAGTGACACTATCACATGGACAGATGATACTTTCGGTAACCTAGGCGTATTCGAGTACCAGGGCACGCAACCGCTAGTGACACTACCACATGGACAGCCGTATTCGAGTACAAGGGCACGCAACCGCTAGTGACACTACCACATGGACAGCCGTATTCGAGTACCAGGGCACGCAACCGCTAGTGACACTACCACATGGACAGCCGTATTCGAGTACCAGGGCACGCAACCGCTAGTGACACTACCACGTGGACTTTCATAAAGTACGAAAGATTTTGTAAGGACCAACCCCAGAGCACTTGATAAAATAACTGAAAAAGTAAAAACTGCCCGTCAAAAGCCTAGGGAAATATACCATGAACTAAAACAAGATGACTCATTAACATGTCCACGTGATTACGAAGTGTAAAGAAATAAGAAGTACTGTGAAAGAAAGAAAGAAAAGAAAGTGCAGTCTAACAAAGCAAATATCGCAGATGAAATTTTAGATGTTCTGGGAATGATCAATGAACACCCGTATGTTCAAACCGTTATACATCACAAGGACAAAGTTCCATCCGTCATATGTTACACATCTGAAAAAATAAAAGACTTACAACATTTCTTGAAATGCGCGAAGGGCCAACCGGTAGGCATAGACAGAACTTTTAATCTTGGCAGTTTTTATATTACAACTATAGTATACAAAATTCAGAGACTCGTGCGAAAAAACATCAATGAAAACCCGATCTTTTTAGGACCCATTTTACTGCTGCACAAAGATGCCACTTATAAAACCTAACAAAGCTTTCTTGAACACGTGGCGACAGAACTTGACACAGAAATTAATGATTTAGATATTAAAGTGAATGTAGCGACACAGCCAAATCATCTTTATTATTGAGAGTTCTGAAATACTTGAATAAGGGTGAATGAATTATCAAAATCGGATGATAAACAAAGAAGATATGATCATTTGAAGTTTCTGTTGAAACGGATATGGAAGCGGCCATTTTGAGAGCTATGACATCACGGTTCTAAATGACCATATATGGAATATTTATAAGTATGAACATTAACTGATTTATAGGGGGAAAATGACAGCAACTTTATGCAAAATATATAATACTTAATGGCAATAATGATTTATATGACCAGTAAAAAAACACCTATTCATTTGCAGTGATTTTCTTCGTTTTAAATGATATTTATCAATATCTTGGAACTATGACGTCATAGTTCTAAAAATGGCGGCTCTCATATTCATTTTAGAACAACATTTAAATGGTCATATCTTTTTTGTTTATCATCCGATTTTGATAATTCTTTCACCTTTTTCCAAGTTTTTCAGAACTCTCAATAATAGAGCTGTTTGGCTGTGTCGCTACATTCCCTTTAAGACTTTCAGAAAATATGTAATTTGGAACCGACGACGAACGAGCCTCGACGAAAGCCATGAACACGTGTTTCCACAAGCAACTCGGTACCTGTGTACAAAACACTTGAAAGACAATATTAGACACTATTGCCAGAATAAAGTAGGAATGGAAAAGAATGAGCGCGAATCAGTTACCGAGACGCTATTTGGCACATGTGGCATTGTCGATGCTGAAACGACAATAGACTTCGAAAGTCGGTCAGCAGATCTTGCCAACAGCGTCGGAGAAAAATATCCTGTATTCGTCAATTATTTTGAAAAAAAACTAAAATCTAGGTTAAAGTCACACGTGTTTGAACCAAACCGCAAAAAAAGAAGAAAAAAAACTTTGGACAAACAACAAGTCAACAACGCAGAATCACTAAATAACATTTTGAAACATTCAGTCAACTGGCAGCCGCAACATACGCAAGAATTAATAGACAAACTATAGAAGCGCGCTACACGATACTGGTAATTACCGCCTTGCAAGATTCGAAACTCATTATCTCGTAAATGACGCACTTTGGCGATGTAAATCGGAAGAAGCGAAGAAAACACTGTTCCAAAGTTTCCTGTCCGACACTAAGCGTACAAAACCCCGCGTACACTCAATTAAGTGACGGGAAATACTCAGTCATACTTAGTCAAGGCTAAGGGCACAGCCAAAAAACCAGGCCAACGCAAAAGACCGGTGAAGTAGCGAGCGGATAAAAGACACTAGTGAAAAATAGTCATGTTAAAGAGAGAACAATGTATATATCATAATTGGGGTGTTAAGACGGACCCTATCAGATATAACTCATCTTAGTCAGAAAGCAATTAACATGTCGCCAGTACTTAGATATCTCCGCCCTATTGTTGATGTCGAAGTATATTGACAATAGGTTATATAATATGAACTAAGGTTCATATTATATTATTAGGTTGAGGCGAGCACAGAAAATGTGGAAGTAAATTTTAAAGAGATAAAAATCAATGAAAGAACAATACAAATAACTTGTCAAACTGAATCAACTCAATAATGAGGTCCTCTCGGGGTTTTGGGGGAACATGGCCATTTATATTTGGTGAACAAGGGAACAATGGCTGTTATTTTCAGGGAACAAGCGAGCATTGACACATATCTTTAGGGAACAAGGGAGTATGACTTTACAGGAAATAAAATGCTAACATCTAGTTTTATATTAAAAAAATATTACAAAAAGTTAACATATCAAACAATATTTTTGTGATGGCAGTGTTGTATAAGATGCAACTATAATTACTGTAGGCCAGAATGAATTTTGGGGAACATTAGCAAATATTTTAAACATTAGAAATACTTTGATGTTGTAGACGTTTTATTCACACTACACCTTGTAACAAGAACTTCATAAATGTTGAAGTTGCTCTTTGAAAAACTGAGCTAGTTCAGTACTGTATTTAAGGTAAATAGTTTGGAAAATGTTGCATCCTAAGTTTGCTCACATACTTGAGCCAAACGCGTACTCTGTCAATAATGAAACTTTGAAGGAATACTATTTGCTGTATTATTTGTTGTTTTAGTATTTTTTCTAAAAGGAAAGGTCTTACGTAGCCATGAAAGCAGCATATTGTACATACAATATATAGCGGAAATTTCCGTGTTGCGTTTTCATATCTCTTGAGTGTATTGAGATTTGTTCACTGCTTCAAGTAGACACTGTCGTAATGTAACTGAAAAATTGTTAACTATACATATACATACATTGTTCCAATTGCTTTTTTACAGATTGTTTTTCTTTTTGCCAGAAATTTTGATATTTTCTATGTTATTACTTATTACTAAATATATGCAAACTGTAACCTGAGTATTTAGCCGATAACACTAAATATGATTCACAAATAGATGAGAGATGGGGATAATGGTTTTAGTTTTAACACCACAGTCCATCTGCTATGATCTTACCTTGAATAAGAACCGTCTGTACAAGATGGCAAGTTGCATTCACATCAGTGCATGGGTTTAAAGAAATCCAATCCAACGATTTTATCTGTGTGTGACTCCTAAAATATGCTAGTGTAGGCATGAACAATGTCAGTGATATACTAGATGACAGTTATTCAACACTATTGATGTGAACATAATATCGGAAACAATATTTATATGGCAAAAATAATGCCCTTTATATTCAAAAAGTTTAGTACAATTTTACTCGAAGATATTGTTTTTTTTATGTTAAATAAATGTGTCCATATAATTGTCCATTTATCTAGTTCATTTCTATAGAGGAGGAGCTAATTACTAAGTGAGCCTATTCATGTCAGTTACTTAAAAGGAGGAGCATACTCAGTGAGCTTTAAAAATTCAGTAACTAAAGAAGCGGATCTTAATAGTGAGCTTCACCAATAACTAACAAAGAGGTGCTTACTTAGTGAGCCTTATCAGATCAATAACGTACAAGGAGGAGCTTATTCAGTAAACCTCATATGATCAATAACAATCGACGAGGACCTTACTTTGTCAGCCTTATCAGGTCAATACCTGACGAGGAGGAGCTTACATAGCCTTATCAGGTCAATAACTAACGAGGAGGAGATTTCTTAGTGAGCCTTATCTGGTCAATAACTAACAGGGAGGAGCTTATTTAATGAGCCATATCTGGTCAATAACTAACGAGGAGGAGCTTACATAGTGAGCCTTGTCAGGTCAATAACTAACGAGTAGGAGCTTACTTCGTGAGCCGTATCTGGACAATAACTAACGAGGAGGAGCTTACATAGTGAGCCTAATCAGGTCAATAACTAACAAGGAGGAGCTTACTTAGTGAGTATCATCATGTCAATAATTAACGAGGCGGAGCTTACTTAGTGAGCCTAATCAGGCCATAACTAACGAGGAGGAGCTTACTTAGTGAGCTTTATCAGATCAATAACTAACGAGGCGGAGCTTACTTAGTGAGCCTAATCAGGCCATAACTAACGAGGAGGAGCTTACTTAGTGAGCTTTATCAGATCAATAACTAACGAGGAGGAGCTTACTTAGTGAGCCTAATCCGGTCAATAACTAACGAGGAGGAGCTTATACTTAGTTAGTCTTATCTGGTCAATAACTAACGAGGAGGAGCTTACTTAGTGAGCCTTATCTGGACAATAACTAACGAGGAGGAGCTTACTTGGTGAGCATTATCATGTCAATAATTAACGAGGAGGAGCTAACTTAGTGAGTATCATCTGGTCAATAACTAACGAGGACAGGTTTACTAAGTGAGCCTTATCAGACTAATAACTAAAGTTAAGGAACTGACGTAGTGAGCCTTATAAGGCCAATAACTAAAGAGGAGGAGCTTACTTAGCTTACTGAATGAGCCTTATATTTGGTCAATAACTAACGAGGAGGAGCTTAATTAGTGAACCGTAATGAGAATAACTGCAAGGAGATGGAGCTTCCGAAGTGAGCCTTATCTGGTCAATAACTAAAGAGGAGATTAAAGAGGAGGAGCCTAGTTCATTTATATAGAGAATGAGTTAATTACTAGGTGAGCCTATTTATGTCAGTTACTTAAAACGAGGAGCATACTTAGTGAGCTTTACAAATTAAGTAACTAAAATGGCGGATCTTAATAGTGAGCTTTAAAAATAACTAACAAAGAGGTGCTTTCTTAGTGAGCCTTATCAGGTCAATAACGTTCGAGGAGGAGCTTATTCAGTGAACCTCATATGATCAATAACAATCGACGAGGACCTTACTTTGTGAGCCTTATCAGGTTAATAACTGACGAGCAGGAGCTTACGTAGTGAGCCTTATCGGGTCAATAACTAACGAGGAGGAGCTTACTAAGTGAGCCTTATCTGGTCAATAACTGACGAGGAGCTTACTTAGTGAGCTTTATCTGGTCAAAAACTAACGAGGAGGAGCTTACTTAGTGAGCATTATCAGGTCAATAACTAGCGAGGAGGAGCTTACTTAGAGAGCCTTATCAGGCCAATAACTAACGGGGAGGAGCTTACTTAGTGAGTATTATCATGTCAATAACTAACGAGGAGGAGCTTACTTAGTGAGTCTTATCAGATCAATAACTAACGAGGAGGAGCTTACTTAGTGAGCATTATCATGTCAATAACTAACGAGTATGAGCTTACTTAGTGAGTTTTATCTAGCCAATAACTAACGAGGAGGAGCTTACTTAGTGAGCCTCATATGGTCAATAAGTAACGAGGAGGAGCTTACTTAGTGAGCCTTATTTGGTCAATAAGTAACGAGGAGGAATTTACTTAGTGATCCTTATCAGGTCATTAACTAACGAGGAGGCGCTTACTTAGTGAGCATTATCATGTCAATGACTAACGAGGAGGAGCTTACTTAGTGAGCCTTATCTGGTCAATAACTAACGAGGAGGAACTTACTTAGTGAGCCTTATCCTGTCATTAACTAACGAGAAGGAGCTTACTTAGTGAGTATTATAATGTCAATAAGTAACAAGGAGGAGCTTAATTAGTGAGTATTATCTGATCAATAACTAATGAGGAGGAGCTTTGTTAGTGAGTCTTATCTGGTCAATAACTATCGAGGAGGAGCTTACTTAGTGAGTATTGTCATGTCAATAACTAACGAGGAGGAGCTTACTTAGTTAGCCTTATCAGGTCAATAACTGACGAGGAAGAGCTTACTTAGTGAGCCTTATCTGGTCAATAACTAACGAGGAGGAGCTTACATAGTGAGCCTTATCAGGTCAATAACTGACGAGGAGGAGCTTTGTTAGTGAGTCTTATCTGGTCAATAACTATCGAGGAGGAGCTTACTTA
Organism: Cyrtodaria siliqua; assembly: GCA_037043455.1. Lineage (NCBI taxonomy): Eukaryota > Metazoa > Mollusca > Bivalvia > Adapedonta > Hiatellidae > Cyrtodaria > Cyrtodaria siliqua. The sequence continues at coordinate 16,987 of JAWPHD010008684.1, read as the reverse complement.
GTGAGTATTGTCATGTCAATAACTAACGAGGAGGAGCTTACTTAGTGAGCATTATCATGTCAATAACTGACGAGGAGGAGCTTACTTAGTGAGCCTTATCTGGTCAATAACTAACGAGGAGGAGCTTACTTAGTGAGCCTTATCAGGTCAATAACTGACGAGGAGGAGCTTACTTAATGAGCCTTATCCGGTCAATAACTATCGAGAGGAGCTTACTTATTGAGTGTTGTCATGTCAATAACTAACGAGGAGGAGCTTACTTAGTGAGCCTTATCAGGTCAATAACTGACGAGGAGGAGCTTACTTAGTGAGCCTTATCTTGTCAATAACTAACGAGGAGGAGCTTACTTAGTGAGCCTTATCTGGTCAATAACTAACGAGGAGGAACTTACTTAGTGAGTATTATCATGTCAATAACTAACGAGGAGGAGCTTACGTAGTGAGCCTTATCAGGTCAATAACTAACGAGGAGGAGCTTACTTAGCCTTATCAGGTCAATAACTTAGTGAGCACAATCAGGTAAATAACTAACGAGGAGGAACTTACTTAGTCAGCCTTAACAGGTATTGACCATTGACCTGTTAAGGCTGACTAAGTTCCTCCTCATTAGTTATTGACCTGATTGTGCTCACTAAGTTATTGACCTGATAAGGCTAAGTAAGGAGGAGCTTACTTATTGAGCCTTATCAGGTCAATAACTAACGAGGAGGAGCTTACTTATTGAACCTAATCAGTTCAATAACCAACGAGGAGGAGCTTACTTAGCTTTATCATGTCAATAACTAACGAGGAGGAATTTACTTAGTGAGCACAATCAGGTCAATAACTAACGAGGAGGAACTTACTTAGTCAGCCTTAACAGATCCATAACTCACGAGGAGGAGCTTACTTAGTCAGCCTTAACAGGTCCATAACTAACGAGGAGGAGCTTATTTTGTGAGCCTAATCAGGTCAATAACTAACGAGGAGGAGCTTACTTAGCCTTATCAGGTCAATAACTAAGCAAGCGGAGCTGCCTAATCTGGTCAATAACTAACGAGGGATTTTGTTGATGATGTTGGTGAGCTGATGAACAGATCTGATGAACAGAACAGAGCAGAACTTTCTTATTATCAGGCATTACAATAATGATGACGATTAAAGATGACGTTGTGATATCTTCTGATATATATTATTAATATTATTTGCTTTGTGGAATTGACCATGTCAAACAAACATCTAGTCACAGTTTTATGTCTTCAGTGCCAGTACTTTTTAATGTCAAAACAATCAAGCGTTTTTATTTATTTCACAGTGTCAAAGTTGCGTAACGCGTAATTTTCGGGCGTAATATACGGCCGTACGGCCATTAACGGAAGCCCTGTGCGTTTATATGTTGCAGCAGTTCCAAGTACTAATTAAACTAGTGAATCACTAAACCTCGTTGAATCCTCTAAAGTCACTTTTACAATATGTTAAACTTGTAATTAATATAAGAACAGTTACATATACATGTAGACTTATTTACAGGAAATCCCCAATACTTGTAAATACGAAGTTTACTGTAGAACATAAACTGCAAATAAGTTCTCTAGTCATGTCTAATACAGAAATGATTACATTTATCATACTTAATGTTTAGGAATTAGTTGGATATTAATTGCCTATTGAGGTTTTACTGTTAACATACAAATTTCAGGACTAAGAGGTTACTAGCACATTAGCCCTTTAATATCTGATCTTTACCATCAGATTTATATTCATAATCAATTTACACACTATCTGGCTGGCTACCTAATATTATCCCTGGAACGCAGTGATCTTGTCGTAATGTTCTGCGGCTGAATGTTATCAGTGAGTTATGACTCTGTTGGCTGGTTGTTATTCCATTATCCATATCAGTGGACGGGTCATTGTAATCATCGTCCATGATCACCGTGGACGGGTCATTGTAATCATCGTCCATGATCACCACAGGTGTTGGCTCTGATGTTTTCTGGAGATGAACTCTGTTCGTCTGAGGTTAAAGTCATTTTCTGTTGAAATGTTATACGACCTTGGTGTGGAATGTTTTCTATCAATGACTGCAGGTTCCCACACTTTACTTTTCCACACCATCATGCGGGGTTTTCAAGATATTTGTCCTTTTATCGTAGTAGAACTTTTGTTTCTCCGGGCATTTGAGTAATTGTTGGTGAGCATCTTTTGGCACTTGTGGGTCAAGTAGTGCTGAATTTGTTGGTATTTTATCCCGAAGTCTTCTGTTGAACAACAATTGGGCTGGAGAGTAGTCACAATCTGTGACTGGCGTATTTCAGTACTCCAGAAGCGCTAAAAACGCGATGCTTTCGTCTTTGCCATTTTCATATGCCTTTTTAAGCAATTTCTTCACGGTTTGAATCGATCGTTCTGCCTTGACTGTGGGTCGGACTACTTGTGGTTATTCTGAAGTTATTGTTTTTTTGCAAAGTGTTTGAACTCTCTACTGTTAAACGGCATAATTGTCTGCAATAACTTCCTCAGGAATGCCGTGCACAGCAAATATTGCTTACAGTGTCGTTTGTACTGGTTTGACTTTATTCCCGTTTGTTTTTCTAATTTCCACAAATTTACTGACATAGTCACACATAAGACATAGTCTTTGTTTCTGTATTCAGATATGTTGACACCTACTTTCTCAAATGGTCTTTGTGGTATTTCATGCTGCGTCAGGGGCTCTTTTTGATTTTGTCTTTTACACAAGTTTGTTGCACGTCGCAAACGTGGCACAGGCTTTTTCAATGTCATGTTTCATTCCTGGCCAATACATAGACTCACAGGCTCTGGCTTTTCTTTTTACCATTCCCATGTGACCTTCATGAAGTAGGGTCAGCATTTGACTTATCATTTCTTCTGGAATTATGACTCGATTGTCTAGGAACAAAACATCATCTATAATGTGTATTGATGTTTTGATATTTCAGTATGGTCGCAGTGTTAGTCACAGACCTAATAACAAATTATTAATATGTCTGTGTTTTAGTGGACGGCTTTTCATGTCGACGTGCCGTAAAACACCATTCATTCATTCATTCATTCATTCATATGATGAGGCCAACCTTCTTTGACAGTTTTATGCAGTAGAACGAGGGTTTCGTCATTTGCAGCGGCTGTCCTAATTTCATTCATTTGATTATCATCCATAGGGTGATTTTGCATCAATGAACTGTGACGTTCAGTTTCTCAGCTAAGATGATGGCGATAATTTAAAAAATATGTTTGAGGTTAATAAAATGAAATTTTATTCGTCAGTGAATTTCTCCATACCATTTTGTTTGCGGCCTGGTGGAAATTGAGTTTTATATTTTAGCAGATTTTAAGGTACTTTTCTTTACATACTCTTGTTGTTACATCGCTGCATTCATAACAATACTTTTTAAAATCATACTACCGAAATATTTATCATATTGCAATCGTTCTTTTTGAAAAATATGGCTTGAAAATGCGGTCAAATTTTCCATAAACAAATCGCCATCAGTAAGTATTTCGGACAGTATATATGTTCGGATGGTATACGGACGTTTCGGACATTTCGTACCGTATATTGAACGTTTCGGACACATGGTTTCATATATTCCAGGTATTTTTATGATGATGTAGATAATCTATCAAAAAGAACAGAGCAGATCTTAAAAAAATAGGAAAGCTGGGACATAATTTTTGGATCATCTGAAATTTTTTCCCGGACCATTTCTATTATTATTATTTTCTTCAAATTAGCTAAGGATGAAACTTAGATACCATACTAAAACCCTGCTAAGATGTGTAATCATTACACAAGAATATTGATTAACTTATTATTTAGTGTAATCCGAGCCTTCTCGGACCCTAAAAGTCTTCTTTTTTTTTTTTTTTTTTTTTTTACGGCTTTACAGGGTCAGAGGAACACCTATAGTGAAATCCGGGGGATTACTGAAAACACACAGTCATGCACTTTCAACGATGTTTGCGGTGTCTGGTAGATTTTTTACGATAATTTAGCTCAACAGATCGATCAATTAATGTTTATTATACCAAGTACAGGGCCTTCCCCAGCTATTTATGGCGTAGCGGCGCCGCGATCCCTTAACTTTTGAAACAGACATGCCGCGATCCTTAATCTGACCGCGACCCTTTAAAACCGTGCCGCGATCCCTAAAAAGTGGGTCAAAACATTCATTTCCCAGTGTTAATTAATGACATATCTGATCAAATAACGCCTTGAGGCATAAAATCCTGCCAAGCATACGTCCTTAGCTCCTGATTGGAGTGTTTTCATAAGGATTAGAGGGGCAGAGGTGTTAATTACCTCCGCGATAAGGGTCTAATTTAAGAATTCAACCATGCGTACATGACCTGTAAACGTATTACGTCATCAAATGTGAAAACAATTTACTTATGTGATATTTTATTGTAGCGTTGAATTAACGTGCCTCCAGCCATTTTATCGCGTTTTAAATAGATAATGATGAGAAAATAATCTCACAAACGCAAATTATTCGATAATCACATAAAATTATAAGAATCTCGGGGTTGCAGATTATAAATTTCGGTTACTTCCGGTTTTGAATTTGCTTCCGTGTTTAAACTAAAACGATTAATTATGATTAATTATGAATAAAGACAGCAATTTTATAACATTTAAATAAACTTATAACCGTTTCCGTTTCCTTTTTTTTTTTCGAAAACGCTAATGACTTGATGTAGATAACATGACTTAGACGTTAAGTTATTGTAAGACAATGTCAGCGAAAAAAGTTGATGTAAATCCGGATAATCCTTATTTCGGATGCTTAAAAAACACACGACACTGCGTTTTCAAATGTTTTTGTTTTTTTTAGATGTTATTCACTTAAAAATAATATAATTACTCCTTCTTAACTTCACCACATCTATAATGAAGAGTTTACAAGATAAAATAAAATCTAGAACAGCAAAGGAAACAATGTATAAAGTTGAGTGTTATCATCTTTTTCCAAAAAAAAACAACAACAAAAAAACAGTAAAAAAATCTACATGTACTATCTATGGCAGACTGGTAGATATATTTAAAACATGTTTTAAATGTGTCAGGTGTTTGCCAAAACCCGTATTTTATTTCAAAACATGAAAAAAATTCGACATGCGGGACGGCACCCCCTCCCGCACCCACCCCACACCCTCACGCGTTAATGCCACTATCCCTTAAAAAATTCCTGGGGAAGGCCCTGAAGTAACAACGATAAAACTGCACCTTTTTCGATGGTAGAGACAGAATAAAACATTTACGTTTTGAAGTACACTTTTATTTACTATATCCGCCATATTGTCATTTTGCATATTAATTAAATTCCCGTGATAGTCTCGTGAGAGGTGAAGGCATTCATATTCCCCTCATCAAATAAGTCCACTATCAATTGTCAGCATCGAGGGATTTTTGGAGTGGAACAAACTCTTCTTGGAGCATACTTAGGGTCTAAACTTTAAAGATAAACAATTGGACGTTGTTCAGGGAATTGCTAGTGCCAAAAGGAAAAGTTGGTCGCAATTTCGAAATTGTTTGAATTTTGCGGAAAATATTTATCGGCGCACCAGTCATAATTGATCCGAATAATAACAAATGTTGGAAATTTAATATTTTTTAACTTCGTCTGCAAAGGTTGACTGTTACAACTTCAGGTTTCTCAATAGACTTTAAAAGTGAAGAGTCGTATGACCCTTGACTCAAAAATCCCAAGGGTCAAAATTTAAATGTCAAAAGTCAAATATAAATCAAACAAATCGAAGCGCCGTTTATAAAACATCCTTTAATAACTTTAATTTTAGTGAATTCTGTAAATATTTTATTGCCAAGAAAGGCGTGCAAGGATATGCATTTGAACTTAAAAAACTACTTTTCCATTTTACATTATGTGTCATTATGTGAAAGATTCAAAGTTATATGTTTAATAAATTGGGGTCCACATTTGTTAATATTATAAGTGATTGGTGTTATTATATATTATAAGTTATTGGTGTTATTATAACACAAGCTCTCTTATTTTCTGCATCTTGGGAGTCTGAGGGTCAGACAGTGCAGCCTCCGATAGTGTATCCCCAACAGGCTGTTTCGTAGACTGCGATGACATAAGCGAAAATATACTTCTTTGCGCCATTTGTGTATTGAACATACATTAATTAATAAAGTCTGTTACTCGATAGCACAAAAATAGTCCGTAAACACAAAATATCACAATGCGTAATGTCCGGTAAGTTTTGACTGAATGATAACCCAGGTTAAAAAATGCTCTGTTTATGTACATTTTGTCGATTTATAAATATTTAAATTATCCTCATTAAAATTATATTTCTTTGTTCTTTAAAACGTGTGTAAAACAAAATTAACAAACAACAAAAACAATAAACACAAATAAACAAACAACAAGCACAAATAAAGTCAATTTTATTTTTGCCGATTTTATCTTTTCACAAGTTTGACCGCTAGCATCTGTTTTATCTTAGTTTGGTCTAATTAACCGGTAATCAATCAGAAGCCGGTAGCAATCAATTAAACAATTAATCCAATCAAATCATAATAGTCTCCACCCCAGTGTTCCCACTGACTTTTTCATTTGGGGGTACATGTACCCCCTACTGTTTAATTTTGGGGGTACACTACAAATTTAGGGGGTACACTATGAATTATTAAACCTTTCAACATACTTTACATAGACTGTATTGCATTTCGTTCAAGTAAAAATCCAATACCAGACAACACGTTTGCGCATCTATAAATAGTACACGGGAGAGACGAAACACGATTTGAATTAATTATTTGATCTTCATTTATTCTATTATTAAGTTTTTATTTTAATTTTAAATATACTTACTAAATCTGAAAAAGAAATAAGTCAAAACCACCATAATAAGATGTCGATGTTTTCTCTACTTTCATCTAGGTAGCACGTGCGCTTATGACGTCATAACCAATCATCGTGGTATGCACTAGAGGGATAGGGCAATTGACGCAATTACTCGGGATAATGTTTTCGTAAACAAAGCGTTTTAGTTTCGTTTTGATTTTTCAAAAAATATTCGGACAAAGTGGACGAGAATTTGGAAATCTACCGACGGTCATGCTTTCTTATTATCAGACTTGCATTTTTTCTGTGCGTGCGTGCACGTACGAGGTCAGTTTTCTGTGCGTGATTTTTTGTTTTCATGCGTGATTCACGTACATATGTGCGTGAATGGGAACACTGCCACCCGCAAAAAGCATCATAAACTTCAAAGATAATCGTTAAATTATTAACACAATAGCAGCGATTAGATTACACAGTAACACCATTTACAGACAGGTTATTTCCGCCTCTGTGCTATAAGCTGCGACAGGTTGATTGGTTGAGAGGCGATCAAGGTCGTCAGGCAAGGTGCCAATCACTGTTATGCAGCGCGTGCTCATTATTGTGATGCTTGAACTATCGAAAATAAGTACATGTGTATTGGATTGATGCTTGGAAGAAAATACATTCGCATCATAAAAACGCACAGGTGGTAAATTAGCTGTGTCAGAATTGGTCAAATTAAATTTCCATGCATCAAAACGCGTGTGTACGCGTCTATTGAGAACCCTGAACTTTATTAAGGTTAATAAAATAAATAAGTAAATAAATATTTTGATTCCGAGATCGCCGGAGAGGAGATCCCCGTGTTTTTACTATAGGAGTTCCTCTGACCATACACAGCCAGATGAAATATCAAAAGTCGTAAAAAAGGGCTGGTAAGGTCAGAGAAGGCTCGGATTAATTAGTGATGTGCCGATTGTCTCTAACAATTGAAATCTGACCTAAAATTGGCGACAGTCGATGGTAGTTTTGTTTTGCACAATCAATTTTTGTTTGACTCAGAAAATGTCTTTACGGCAGACGTACTTGTAAAACATTCATCATGTCTTAATGTAATTCATCTCATCTTGTAGTTATGTTTTTCATATGCATTTAATTCCACACTCTGCTTAGCCTACTATAAAATTAAGCACTGGGAAATATAATTTAATTTCAAAATTGTTTGAAAGTGCAATATATATTAAATGATGTTCAAAAAAAAAAGGTGATAAAACAAGTTTCAACCCCCAGAAGTTTAATTATAAATAAAAGGAATTATGCGTGGCGAGGGGATTACCCTATCCATAATCACCCCTAAGCAAAATAAAAACAACTTGTAAGCCTTCTTTGCGACTAACTTTTCCTTTTGGCACTTGCAATTCTCTGTACAACATCCAATTGTTTATCTTTAAATTTTAAATGGTAGTTATGCTCCAACAAGAGTTTGTTCCCCTCCTAAAATCCCTCCATGTTGTCAGTTGATAGTGGAGTTATTTGATGACAGGGCCCAGTGTCTTTGTAGACGCCGATATACGCCATCTTCCCCAATCAAAAAATCTTTTCACAAAATAACCATAAATATTCTAAGAATAAAAAGACTAAGCATCGCTGGAGTTCATGCGATAGTCGTAGGTAGTCGGCAAATCCCGTCATTCTTCAGGATTATTATTCCACCTGCTGTTTGAGATGTTGGGAATGCGCGATTTTACGACAATCGTGATCAGCTTACAAATGTACGTTAAAAAACAGATTGTTTATAGTTTCGGACTGAAAAAAAATAATTCTACAAACAGCAAAATGATAACAAATTACTTTAAGAAGACAAATAATGCAACGCCAGACAGTGAAACTGAAAGCAGCATAAAAAAAATGTAAAAATTAAAAAAAGTTAAGAAATCATAAATTAAAATGAGGCCAAAAACTAACTGGTTTGTTTCCGCTAACAGCTTTAAAAAAAATAGGGTAGGTGGGTAGGCAAAACTTTTTTATTTTTTTATTATTAATGACCTTATTTTTGTTAATGAAAAAACACTTTTAATATAATAACAAATACTGGGGAAGGTATTACTGCCTAGATAATACATGGTTATGGCCCTTTTTCAATATTTGGTAATGTACACTGGAAACCCCAGGGATCGTGGGTTCAAATCTCACTGGAGGAATATATATTTATTTTTATTTTTTATCTCCATAAGAAACCTTGGTTCATGGGTTCAACTTTTTACAATAACAATAGTTAGGGTCAGCGGCTAAATAATAGGGTCGGTCGGGTTAGCGGAAACAAACACTTTTTGCTTTTAAGCCTGAATAATAAAACTGTTTCCCTCTACTTGTTTTTCTTTTTTTAAAATATTTATGTAAGTAAATTTATACAAAAGAAAGGTAGATATAACCTTTTTACTAACAATTGAATGCGAATATTTTCCACCAAAACTTGGGAAATCCCCCCCCCCCCCCCCCCATTTCTGAAAAAAACAACCCTGGATGAGGGGGATATGAATGCCTTCACCGCACGCAAAAGTATCATGGGAATTTAATTAATATGCAAAATAACAATATATCGGATATAGTAAACAAAACTGTACTTCAAAACATAGACATTTTTGTGGGGTCACTACAATCGATAAAGGTGCAGTTTTATAATTGCAGCTTGGTATAATAAACATTAATTGATCGATTTGTTATGCTAATCATAAAAAATCGACCCAATGCAGCAGACACCGTTGAAAGTGCCTGACTATGCTTTTTCAGCAATCTCCCCCCGTTTTCACTATAGGACTTCCTCTGACCCTAAAAAGCCACACCAAAAAAAAGAAAGGCATTTAGGGTCAGAGAATGCTCGGATTGTATGCTACTGAGTATTTCATTACTTTGAACATTTGATTTTCATTGGCTAATTATGTTACCGATTTGTTAATTACTTAATCTCACTGAGATGTAATCATCAGTGCTCACGCTACCATATGCCATGGTCGACATTTGCGATTAGTTTATAATACTGTCGATTATTTTTTATTTTTTTATTTTTATTTTTTCGTATAATTGTGTGTTTGACACCACAAGTAATAAATGACCCCAATAAACATTATATAATCCGTTCACGCCCACTGTGATGTCGCCAGTGGAAATGTGTCTTTTATTCTCTTTTATAGCACACATTTGTTAGGTATGTATTACTCAAACTCAGAACCTCCCCCGACTATATTTTTCTTTTTGTTACCACTTTATGCTCCCTAGTCAGCAAACTTATTTATCACTTCGTTGGAATAGAATATTACATTGAAATTTACAACCGATGCAAAGGAGAGTACTAGCTCACAGCCGACTTGGTGAAACTGGAGCCGAACTTGGAGCCAAATTTTTAATCAGGTCTTAGACTATCAGGGCTTCTATATTTTTCATTTTGTCACCACTTTCTCCAAGTTAAAGAATTAGGAGCCTAGAGTAGAATTCATTTAAAGTAGGATTCTTATTAGACTATCAGGGCCTCTATATTTTTCATTTTGTCACCACTTTCTCCAAGTTAAAGAATTAGGAGCCTAGAGTAGAATTCATTTAAAGTAGGATTCCAGGAACTCCTTACACATGATAAAAGAAAGAATGATGGATTAAATAATGAATAGAAATGTTTTTCTTATTCTATTATGTAAAAAAAAAAATCCGAAATTATGTACCATCCGAACTACTATGACACCGCACTTTTACGGCCCGAAAATGTCTCAAACATTCAATCGAAATACCATCAATTAGGAACTTTTTTCATGCAATAATGTGTTTTGAATGCCAAAAATGGTATTTCTTATCAAAGAGGAAAGAAAACACAACCCTAATAGCAGGATAATGAAGTTTTACGTCAGAAATTGTCGATCTCAAAGTTGTGACAAACTGCCAACACAACGCCAGGCAAAATATTCAAACTTCTTATTGTTTCAATTTGTGTATAACACATTTTAATTACCTTATTGCAAGTGTTTTCATAGTTCAGTTAAAGACATTTTCTATAGTTTTTTCTGCATAACAGATTTTCTTTAAACTTTTTGTACAGTAAGTCTGATATATATATAGACTGAAAAGGCAAAAATAATGGTAGGTCACCATGATTGTTAAATTTTAAAAAATAATTTGTAATGCCATCAATCTGTCCAAAAAGTTGACATGTCCATGAAATAGCTAAATAAGACATTTTTGAAGTCTAATCATTTATTCATTGGTCACAATTCTGCTAAAATTGTATTAAAGTAAAGAACATTTAATTACAATAACATTTAAAGCTCATCTTTATGTAAAACCTGTATTTTTTTACAAAATCTGTTGAGACCATTACCACAATTTATGCACAAATTAGCCCATAATGATACAATTTCCTTTTTTTTTGTATGTTCCCAATAATAGAATTTTTTTTAACTTTCTAAGCACATAGTTTAACATATATAAAAACAAAATGTGCAATAAAAATGATAGGTCCCCATGCTTGTTTAGAAAAAGAATTTGAAACCCTACCCCTATGCTAAAAGGTCAAGTTTTGTATGAAATTATATAGAAATGGTATATTTTCCTTTTTTGTTATGTTCCTAATAACAGAATTTGTTCAAACTTCCTAGGCACTTATTTGAACATATATTTAGACAATATATTCAATTAAATGTATAGGTCACCATGCATAATGAGATTTAATATTGGTTTTTGGAACTGTACCGTTATGCTTAATTTTTTTAATTTTGTTGGAATATTTACAAAATGCTATATTTTTCCTATTTTATGTATCTAATAATAGGCCTTTATTTAAATAAAGACAATAAAAAAATAAATTAAAAAAATTAAAAAAATAAATAATAAAAAAAGACAAAAAGTACAACTAGACATCAAAAGCAACATTCCTGTAAATTTGTAGGAAAATCCATCCAATAGTTTTAGAAGAGAAGTCGCCCAAAAAAGTTGCGCATTAAAAACTACAGCAAATGCCTTTAAATTCCCAATTGTAACGGTATTGGTTAGGTTCCCAAAATATAGGGGGAAAAAACAGTTTATAGTCTAAAAGTTACGTCTATAAATGTAATTAATGTGTTCCTATTTATTTCTTTTTTAGTTCAGCACACCCAGAAAACTATGCCTGCTATCAAACTGAAAAAGGTGACAGCTGAATACTTGGCTGAAAAAGAAAAGGCAGCCGCCACTGAGAAGGGCAAGAAGAATGTAGAAGATGTAGCATCTGAGAAAGAAGAAGAAGAGGAAGAAAGAGACGAAGACAAGGATAAAGAAGATGCTGTGAAAGGGGAGGAGGAAGAAGTGAAGCCCTTTAACTTCCTCGAGGTGCAGGTCCTATTTGACAAAAGGAAGAGAACCATTCCAGCAGCTGAACAGAAACTCATAGACTGGTTTGTAGTAACTAGTATAGAATTTGAAACGTTAATTTGAAAAACTCTACAGATGTCTGCCTTCACTGAGCATCTGTTTCCAGCCTCATCTGCAGGCAGCATATGTGGACTAATATCGTAACCATTTCGGAGGTTTTCTAAATTGTTGTTGCTTAAACCTTTCTTTTTGTTTTCTCTACAGGTTGTATTCCAATTGACAGTCACTATGACAGACCTTTGAGTTCAACCTTTCATTTCTAGCTACGCCATCTATTGTCTGGGTCAAGTTCCCATCAACATTTTCCATATGCTATATGTATTGACTACAATCATGTTCTTTTCTGGCAGACCTGTTTAAATACCTGTTGATCTTAATATTCTCAAATTGAGCTTGATTGACAGATAGGAACTATTTATTGGGGACCCCTTCTTTCATAGGCATCCCTATTAAAATGGACAAACAGTATATAGATTAGTTTAAGATGATGCCCTTTGCCACTAAACATTATCACACATGGGCCAGAGGTGAGCTGTTGGGATTACTCGCTGTCCATCTATTGGTCATCTGTCGTTAATGTTTCCTTTAAATGACCTTCACATGGATGATACTTTGACCAAGGGCTTACAGTTTTAAAATTAGGTCAGTACAACCTCCAATATGGCTGCCATTACTAAAACTAGTAGAAACCTTAAAGAGCTTACAGGGTTGTATAAAATCTTATTTTCTCCGAATTTACCAGAGCTTTCATATCTTAACCTCTTCTGTGAATGTTATGAGTGTCTACAATATGACATGGTTATAGATGAGCGTTTCATGGCGATTTGGCCGGCTTGTTAAACATTGGTGAATAACACCTATTTTGTTTTTATCTAACCATTCAGGCATTGTGATGAGCATGGCTCTTTATTACAACTTGCAGGATTGATACCAACTTAGAACAGAAAGATGATGTATATATACCCCTGCCCACTCTGTACGAGTACTACTCCGAGGTGTGCCAGATGCAGGGTGATAATGTGGCTGACATTCCCATCTTCAACAGGGTATGTACCAGGCTATAACCTAGATGTTTAACAATACATCAAAGTATTTCCCATCTTCAACAGATATATACCTGGTTAATAACGTAGATGTTTAGCAATATTTTTATTACTTCCTTTTTTTATATATTTTTTTTTTGATTTTTAGCTTGACTGATCAGAGATCAGCGAGCTTATGCCGTGGTGTGGCGTCCGTCTCCGTCTGTCCGAAAACTTTTATTTGTAGCGACTACTCCTCTGAAACTACTGGATGGATATTCATGAAACTTTACAGAAATGTTGCCCATGAAGTCTAGTTGATCCTAGCAAAAATTCATGTTGATGTGAAATCCAAGATGGCCGCCAAAGCTAAAATTAGATTTTTAAAATACAAGTTTTTAGCGACTACTTCTTGAAAACTATAAGTGGTATTGTTATGGGACTTTTTCTAAAATGATCAGCATAACATGATGTTGGTCCTTTAATATCAAAAATCGTTTTGATTCGACTGGCTGCCAGTGGCCATCTTTGTTTACATAGTTATATAGTAAAAACTTGTAGCGACTACTTCTCAGAAACTACTCTGCGGATTTTCATGAAACTTTACAGGAATGTTGCTCTTAATGTCTAATTGATCCTAGCAAAATTTCAAGTCGGCCAGAAATTCACGATGGCCGCCACAGCTAAAAATAGATTTTTAAAAATTAAGTTTGTAGCGTCTACTTCTTGAAAACTATAAGTGATATTGATATGGGACTTTTCTAAAATGATCAGCATGACATGATGTTGATTCTAATCGAAATTATTTTGATTTGACGTTAAACATGGCTGCCAGTGGCCATCTTTGTTTACATAGAGTTATATAGTAAAAACTTGTAGCGACTACTCCTCTGAAACTACCTGATGGATGTTCATGAAACTTCACATGAATGTTGCTCTTGATGTCTAAATGATACTAGCAAAATCTCAGGTCGGCCGGAAATTCAAGATGGCCACCACTCTTAAAAATATATTTTCAAAAAACAAGTTTGTAGCGACTACATCTTGGAATAAGTGATATTGATATGGGACTTTTTCTAAAATGATCAGCATGACATGATGTTGGTCCTTGTCAAAAATCGTTTTGATTCGATGTTAAACATGGCTGTCAGCGGCCATCTTTGTTTACATAGAGTTATCTAGTAAAAACTTGTAGCGACTACTCCTCTGTAACTACAAGACGGATTTTCATGAAACTTCACAGGAATGTTGCTCTTGATGTCTAATGATCCTAGCAAAATTTCAGGTCGTCCGGAAATTCAAGATGGCCGCCATGGCTAAAAATAGATTTTCAAAATATTGATATGGGACTTTTTCTAAAATGGTCAGTATGACATGATGTTGATCCTTGTCAAAAATTATTTTAATTTTGACGTTAAACATGACTGCCAGCGGCCATCTTTGTTTACATAGAGTTATAATGCAAACTTGTAGCGACTACTCTTCTGAAACTATTTGACGGATTTTCATAAAACTTCACCGGAATGTTGATATAGCTATCAAAAACCTATCAGTAGAGCTTCAAGGTCATTGACCTCTTGTTTTGTTTTAGCTCTATGTTGGACCAGACGGACCAGTAACAGAAGAGTTATGGCTCTTGATTTAGTTATGCTATTAAAAATGCTATATTTTGCTTCGTTAATACGGTAGGGCCTTCATTTTATCTGATCTTTACCAGATTCTTTAGTTATGGCGCTTGATTTAGTTAAAAAGCTGTTTGTTGCCCGAAACTTTCAAAAAAACGTAAATGGCAGTCACTCGCCCTATTGATGTTATAAGAGCCATGTTAGCCAGTAGAGTGTCCACAGGCCCTCTTGGGCCTCTTGTTTTCTCAGCCTCACCTGATAAACTGGATACGATCAGGCACTAACATGATATTCTCTATATACCTGGTTGATAACATAGATGTTTAACAATACATCAAAATATTACATATTTGTCTGTGATTTGTATAGGAAATACTGGGAATAGAAATGCTATATCCACTCATTTGCTCTACTGGAAATAGTGGGAGATATTTCTTTTCTGTCAGTGGCGGGAACGCCAAATGACGTTCGATTGTTTTACAGACGTCGTCGTCAGATTCCGCCACTAGGGAATAACGATTATGGAAATTAATGAAGAGTTCCGTGTCCACTTGTTTTGTTTGTATGACGTAACGTCGTCTTGCCGTTCTCGTGCAAACTGGTGTAAAAAGGCGTGAATCTTTAGAAATTTTAATAAAATATCATTTTAAATTATGTAATATATAGTTTAATAACCAGTGTTATTGAGATACTTAAAATATCTCCCTCGGTAGAGAAATGGCCCCAATATAAGGACTCGTGCTCCGCACTCGTTCTTATATCGGGGTCATTTCTCTACCTCAGGAGATATTTTCCATATCTCACAAACACTGGTTATTAAACTCTTTGTATTTCCCATCTTCAACAGATATATATACCTGGTTTATACTGCAGATTTTAAACAATACATCAATTTCTCATCTTCAACATATATATACCTGGGCTCAGTTTTTTGAAACAACTTACGCCAATTTTGATTGTAAGTTAATTTCTTTAATTCTTTAATTTACAGTTCACAAATGAACGCGATTTTATTTAATTTTCTTATACATTTAATATTTGAAATTTTCTGCACATGATGCACACATAAATGCTTAGGTGCAAACGTGAACAGTTTTAAAATTTGAGACTTATCGTAAGATGTTTAATAAAACGTGGCCCTGGTTTATACTGTTGATTTTAAACTTCAAAATATTTCCCATGTTCAGCAGATATATACCTGGTTGATAACGTAGATGTTTAACAATACATCAAAGCTTTTCCCATCTTCAACAGGGTATGTACCTGTCAATAACCTAGATGTTTAACAATACATCAAAGCATTTCCCATCTTCAGTGGGGTATGTACCTGCTTTTTACATAGGTGATGGAAAGCCTGATCTTATCGAGGGGGGGAGATAAAAATTGCGCGCTGATATCAACAATGACAGTTGCATGATGTCATTAAGTAAATGAACAGGCAAATTGTTAGTAGCTGGCAACGTCAGTGCACAGAATGTAAATCATTTGCAAGAAAAAGAATCAATCATGGGTATCTGGTTCAGATAGGGAAATTCCAACCATCGGTATAACTGTTTTAATCGAAAACTTGGCAGAGCCTTGGTTACGATAAAAACAATTATACCTCGTGTTGGAATTCCCGATGTTCACCGGATACCCATGAAAGTTTCTTATAATCCATTACTATTCACTGTAGATCTACCCATAAATGGCATAGTAATTTGGGTTATTATATATGTACAGAAAACATGTCAAACAGTTAACTTGTCAGTCAAAGCCAGGGAGAAAATCCAAATCCAAGAAGAAAACATTAGTTTCATAGTTTCATAATCACTCTGTGATTGTTTATATTGCAGTATGTAAAAGACAAGTTAGGGAAAACATTTGGTTTCAAGGAAAACTCGCCTTACAAAGGTATAGTTAAGGAGCGGAAACTGCAAGCGAAGAAGGCCAAAGTCCAAGGAGAAACACTCCAGATCAAGTTACGAGATATTATCACTGAGGTGATCAATGACGGAGGAAATCCTGTATCCTTGCACTGCTAAAATGTTGTTACAAGTCACTGTTTTGTTACTTTATATGTATTAAGAGTAAATAATCAAAACTAACATCTAAAAAAAAACTATTTATTTTACATCAATTATAAAACAAGCTCAATTATGAAACAAGC